>JAWWMK010025639.1:0-15910 GCA_035047105.1 Galeopsomyia nigrocyanea
AAACTGCAAAATTGATTATTGAAAGTTGATAATATATAATTTTGATAATACCTATTGAAAGAAGAAGCTTTGAAAATGTTATAAATTCAAAATCGATTACTTTATGTTATTGTTTCACGGTTTATTTATAACATTAACCGCGTAAAAATTTTACGATTTTACTACTGAAAACCAGAGTATATTTTTTAAAGCTAAACTATAGTAATAATCACTTTACTTTGATAAACATTTAGAAATATAGCTTAAAAACTACTCAATAAAAAATAATCAGCGTAAAAAATCAATAATTGTTTAAGTAAAAGAGGGTGCCCATTTTACCTGCCATGCCCATTGGACCCCGCTCTCCCCTACGCGAATTTCTAACCTTATTATCGATAAAGAAGAGCTAGTTCTTTATCTACAATGAATCGCAATAATAACGTAGAACCAATATTTACTAAATTTGAAATCGTAATGCATCATTTAAGGGAGTTCCTCACCCAAACGAATTAATGGACAGAAAAATACGAAACTTTGTAGGTTGATCAACTGTAATAAAAAAATAACTGACACAAAGTTTCACGACCTGAAGTGGGTTTTTATGTGAGATATTCGTAATTCTTTTTCATGACTTTCAAGCCAGTTTAACATGGGCTCTTATGAGAAATCAAGGAGTTAGCTGTACATTATTCTTGATATTATCGTTACTGATGGACAGATTACGAAAATCTTTTTTGCAGAATTAAAAGAGAGTTTAAGGATCATTTTAAAACATTGAAAAAATCAGCTCATGGGTTATTAGTTGATGAAAAAATATAAAATATCACGAAAAACAACGATTTTTGAGGTTACCTCTATATGTATACCTATGACATAGACACTACGTGAGTCCAACTAACCTAACTTTGCTTTGATTCTTGCGGTGGGTGAGGAACTCCCTTAAAAGATGTACTATTAGCACAGTAACGCACTCAAGGTGATTTATAATTAATAATTAGTACTATAAGATCTCTGACTTGAATGATTTAAAATAGTTACTACAATTAAAGGGCAATGAAGAGTAAACAAATCTTGTTATATGATATAACTACTACGAAACCAAAGTACTTATTTTCAATGATGATCTAAACTGCATTTTAAATACTAAATTAAATTTCTTGATTACATATTTCGTAATGTGTACGCGTTTGTACTACATACGTACATGTTATTTATATTTTTTTCGCTTTTGGCTTTTCAGCATCCACTGACCAACAACTCTCGCTTCGTTCGGGTCGTAAATGTCAGCGGATGCTGAAAAGCCCTTCGCTCTTGGTCAATTTAAGGTAGCACAGTCGGTCTATAGTATGTGTATAACCTAACAAAAAAGTTGAAAAAAATTATTACATGTTGCCAAAATGCTAAAAGCATGTGCACATCTTAAACTATTGTTATTTACCATAAAATTAAAAAAAATACACAATTGTAACAACAGTACAAACGCCCAAAGTATGCGGTATACAGCATATACTATAGTAAAACCATTAAATTTCATGTTTTAAATCAAGTTTACGGCATAACTACACCGACAAAAATTTTGAAAAAAATATATATGATAACTCATCGTTTCATTTAGTTATGGTTGATTTTTTAAGTTGACCTTGAGTTTTCTTCAATAGTTTATACTAAAAAACCGTAGTTTCTGCGCACCAGTTCCATATATATAATTGAAAATTACATTTGTCAACAAAATACCGACGGATTAAAATGAAATATCATGATTTTAAGTGTCGCGGTCGCGGCACGCAGGCGAGTATGTTATGTTGCCTTGCCGCGCGCTACACTATATACAATAAATTGGCTAATCTGGGCTCCCCCAAAAATGCTTCATCTTCTTTATAGTTTCCACGCGTGATATAATGATGTATCTGATACGATAAAATCAAAAGTCGAGATTACCACCTGTCATTTAAAAAAAGTTTCAGTTCAATTGATGCAATTTTGAGAAAGTTATTTTGAAAACAAGATTTTTTCACTGCACGTTTTCTTGGACAACGTAGTGCCACAGTTTTTGTCTCACGCTAGTAAACGACGCTGTGTTCGGCGCGCAAGTTCCACGTAGAATACGCGTATATTACGTGTCTGTTGGTTGAGGAAGTCGAGTCGGCTCTGCGTTTTATCTGAATATTATCAGTATGCGCGCGCGAGTTATTATAAAAATGTAAACAAAGTATTTACGCGAATAGGAATCGATATCAATATAAATTATTAGTTCTATAACCTATAAGCAGTTTATGTATTATAACAAATATAACAATGACCTAAGTACCTTCAATGAAATCTTTTCCCCCCCTCCCCCTCATACATTTCAAGAAATCTAAAGTGCCAGGCGAGTAGGTAGAAAAAAGAAAATAGTCGTCACCCTAAGTGAATTTCGTAAAATCAATCGTTAATAGATGAACCAAAGTTTGTTGTTTAATTTAATAATTTTTATAATATCCGCTAGGCTTCAAATAAACCACATGCACCTACTTGACGGGCCCGTCGTTCCAAAAAATGCGGAACAAAATAATAATTGGAATTGCTTGAATGTTTTTATATACAATATTGCCTTACTATTATTTTATTTTTTTTTTAAGGGCGGACCCGTCAAGTAGGTGCATGTAGTTTATTTGAAGCCTAGCGGATATTGTAAAAAATTATTAAATTAAACAACAAATTTTGGTTCATCTATACACTAGTATATTATATATATATGATATGATTATTTCAAGAATTTGACTGAAATTTATGAATGTAAATTTCTTTTCGTAATTGAAGTTCATTTATAATGTTCAAAACTGATTTACTGAAAATCATACATTTCGAAATAGGTTCTGCACATCATCCGTAAAAATTCAACACAACTCTGTTTGAAAATAACTTTTGAAAATTTGAGTAGAGATCGATGGAGAAGAGATTTTTCTTTTTGCCGGGACAAAGGCATGTTCGGACATTAAACAAAACAATCATTTTTATCGAACCAGGCAAATAGCTAAAACATTCGATTAAATTCTTACAAGCGCACTACGCTATATATGGGCATTCTAATTAATACACTGACCATATAAAGTAGAAGCTTGGAAATACTTATTGCCTACGACACATAAATTTAAAAAAAAAATTAAGCAACTCAATTCTATAACAATGCAAGAGAAGATGACAAAGTTTCATCTGGATATCGTTAGTTATTACTTGCCATTACTTTGATTAAATAGGAACTATTTCTTATAAAGATTCATTTTTAGACAGCTACACTGGCATAACAAAATCTTCTTAAATAAATTTCGACATAATCTTGTCGCTGAAACTGCATTTCTAACACACTTTATCATATAAACTTATGTCTTCACTCTCTGACTATTTTTTCAAGCTCTAACAAGATAATTCAATAATCAATGGTTGATTGACCGGAATTTCTTATAGAACTGGTTATAATTATACGTTTTAGTGAATTGGTCAACTAAATTGTCGACACAAAATTCAAATTTACGAAATATCATCAAAATATCACTGCCGATGTGTTTTCAAATGAATTTATAACAAGTAACAAATCAAAACTTAAATAACTTTCATGCCTAGCGAAAATAAAAACTTAAAAGTATGATTTCTTTAATTTTAAGTAAGCTATTCTTAATTTTTGATGCACCTTTAACACGAAAAATATAATCTACTGTGACAATAAAATAAACATTTTGAAAACTTGATTGCAATTACTTAATGTTTGTGATATTTGTTACAAAATTTCACGCAATATTTGATTTGATTCAAAATGCTTCAAGATCAAATAACTTACGTTTCATGTTCATTTCAACTCACAAAATTAAATGTAACCTTCTTACAATTAGTCAAACAGGGGTCGGAATAGATTTTTTCACTCAAAATATATTTTGACTTCTAGTTGTCCTTGAAAATAGCTAGGCAAAACTAAGACCATCAAATATAGATCCTTCGAATTCAACTCATATTCGTTGCTTGAACTGACAAGAAGAGTGCACACCTTGTGGGAGCTCGATTTTCATGAAACTTTGGGAAAATATTTTTTATAAAAAATAAAAATATCCGTGTCTCAGCGTTTTTTTTAATAGGCTCATGGTTGGGAGTTATAAGACCTTCTATGTCAAACGTTGAAAAACCAAATCCGTGCATCTTTAAACCAAAATAACTTTCGAAATAATAAGTCTATCGTAATTTAAATGGTACCAATAAAAAGTTGAGATCAAATCCTTTCAATGCAAAAAAATTTTTTTTTTGTAAAAGGTTGAACCATTCAAAATTTATGCTGCAATGAACATTTTTCTATATAAAATGCCAATTTTCAGATAAAAACATTTTATTGGAGATTTTATGCGCAAATTTTGAACCAGCATAACTTTTGAACGGTTTAACCATTACAAAAAAAAATTTTTTTATATCGAAAGGATTTGATCTCAGCTTTTCATTTGTGGCATTTAAATTACGCTATACTCATTATTTCAAAAGTTATATTGATTTGAAGATGGACTTGGTTTTTCAACGTTTTACATGTAAAGCCCCACAGCTCCTGAACACGAACCTATCCAGAAAAACGCTGATACATGGGTACTTTTATTTTTTACATAGAATATTTTCCCAAAGTTTCATCGAACTCGAGCTCCCACAAGATGCACACTTTTGTTGTGAGTTAATATTTGATGATAAATCAATAATTTCTGGCCTTAATAAAAAATTCTATAAAAATTGAGCTACTTCTAAATCTGATTTTGAATATTTTGTATCAACTGACTCCCCAGATTTAAACCAGATTATACCTTTGAAAAGGGCACATTGAAATGAATGGCACACAGTCATAAGTAAATATTAAGCCTATTCACAATCTTTTGTGGCTAACAATTTCGAAAAAAAAAGTGATCCGGTTAAGGTGAGCTATGCTATTGGCATGTATTTTAATTTGAAATTGTTCTATCATCATTATGCTCATTCAATAGCGACATAATAATTTAAATATAGGCATATGACTTAATTTTTAAGACAGAAATTTTAGTTACAATAGTATATTAAAGTTTTAATGTGCGAGTTTCAGTAAAAACAACGATACAGTAAGTACAAAGATACATATATCACGAAAATCCATGATTATATCTCTTATTTTGGTATTGTTTAAGGCATCTAATATATCAATATTGAGTATTAGTAAACAATTTATTCCAAATAAAGAGTGAAAAAATAGTAGGATAAAGCTTTTATCATTCCAATTTTTTTAAAATTTGTACTGATTACCTGTATCAAATTAAACTCAGTACTCAGTATTTGTAATCGTGTCTATTATCGAGTTCATAATTATGATTTTATGACAATATTCGCTTGTTTAATGAAGGCGGCTTATTATATGCAATTTTCAAATTCTAAGAACTAGAGCAAAATATATTCATGAATTTGTTACATAAATTGATTGTCAAATTTTACAATAATTAGCAGGCATCAAACCGTTTTCTGTGAAAAAAACTTGAAAACGTATTGTTAACTTCATTTATGTTTCTATTTATGATACACGTTCTTATGTCACCAAAAATACTATGCTGCCACCTGTCAAAGTAAAATTCAAGTACTTACATCCGCACAATCATAACAATGATAAATTGAAGACAATTGAGCTCTTCGCAATTGGCAATGTCTGCCTTATCGACTGACGACAGTGCTAACATAACAAAGCTTGTAACTCGATATCGGTACAGATGATTTCTTTAAAATAACTTTCATTTCTATAGTGTCATCGCTTCGACATGGTTACAAGGTCATGCTGTTTGGAGGCGGACATTACAGCTTTCATCTTATTTTTCCTGTGAAAAATTGAGCGGAGCATTGAATCCGTCTTTTTCTCGTTACGTGAATTTATTGAGAAAAAAAAGGTTGAACATTTTTTAAGTCTCAGAGTGAGTGAGAGAGTCAGAAGAAGAGAGAGAGGTAGAAAGAGTCTGAGTTGAAAATTGGAAGACGATATTCATCATGTTTTTGGGAATGCTTTTGCAAATACCCTGAAAAACTTGTTGGTCTGAAAGAAAATCCAACATGATACAATTTTTGAATAATAATGGATAATATGGAACGTTATTTGTGATTTTTTAAATTTTATTTATTTTATTTTATTTTATTGAAGTAAACGAGAGTTTGGGTTTACTTCGAAAAATTCCCATTTTGTTCGCATAAATGAGCGAAAACTTTAGAAACTCTTAAATTATATAGATACTGCCATTTAGAATATTACAAAATAAAATGACAGTGTCAAAATGAATAGTTCATTGGTTTGAAGAATTTTTCAAGGACCCTCCGTATTCCTTTATATGCATACAAATCACTAAATTTACTAGAAATAATTCCGGCTCATTTGATCCAGTAGTTTCTTAAAATAGTATTTACCTCGGTATTAACCGTTATAAGATAAAATCGAAAAAAAAAACATTCTGTATATAAAATTAAAAATAAATAAAAATCCCTAAAGCAACAAAAAAAATGTTAAATAAAAGGCGACACTTTGTAAAAATTGATGTACATTGTAACATTAGTGTGATGCTTATTTGGGTTTTAAAAAACGAATGGCAAGTGGGAAACCCGTTTTGACGCGAATCAACGGTAGCTGATAGTGCTATCTCTATTATGATTCAATATTTTGTGGACGGCACTCGTAGGCCAAACAAAATGAGTACGTATTTTGATACCGCGTGGAATATTACTGCAGACGCACGCCGCACGCGTCGGGTCGTTACGTCTGGCTCATGGGCTATAGCGTATCAGGAATGAGAGGCCGAAACGCTACGAGTCGAGCCCCTGAGGCTCGCGCCAATGGCAAGTGCCTTAGCCAAGGAGCGTGCCAATTGCGGCCTTTCTCCTGGTCGAGCCTCCACGAGCCCCGCTCCTCGCTTGCTTGTTTCCTCATCAGATTTGAACTTTGGACGCTGACGATGACGCTGAAGCGCGGTTCATATTCAACATTTATTTGCTTTCTTTGCCTCTCATTCATGATTCATTCACGTTTAATTGGCAGCTGGGCAAAATCGAAATTTTATCAACAAATTTACTTTTAAGTTTCATCTCACTGTTAGCTTTTTATAAGCGGTTGTGACTAATCACTATGGCATTCAATTATCGAAAAATCACTTTCTTTTTATTTACACATCACAAAAAAGTCTTTGTTCACGAAAAGGATTCGCTTAATCGTAAAATAACATTCATTTTGATATAGCTTCAAAAGCATTTTCTCTTACAGCATGAGAATTCTCCTGCCGCTTTTTATAGTGAAAGGATTTTGTTTTATAGGAAAATTCTCTTGTAGCAAGATTTTTTCTTTGACCGGGAACAATTCTAAATTAATTTTAGAACGTTTTACTTAAAAAATTCTTATATTATGAAAAATTTAATAAGAGTGCAAACCGAGGTAATGCAAACGATTTGAAAACATTGTTTCGTAGTATTTAGTCCATGTATCTGCCTTGCTTATGTCAATTAAAATTATATGCTGTAAGCACCAACCGGCATCGTAACCACTTATAGTACGTTTCTATAAATAATAATATGTATGTATAGTAAAAATTTATATGAATTTCGTAAAATATTATAAGCTTCACTTGTAGCTTACATAATTTTCGAGTGAACTGATCGACAACATGGATGAACAATTCTCTTATTGTTAGTAAATATTTGTATTTGAAGCCTTGGTCACTAAAAATATTCGTCCCTGCTGCTCGAACAAAAATGACTTTTGGCTAAGTTTCAACATTAAATTATGTCTTATTGAGAAACTTTTTTAAGAAACTTTGTACTTTCTCATGAAAAATGAATAAATTCATTATATTATTTGTAATAAAATGCCAGAGCATAATATGCTTGCTAATAAATTGAAAAAAAAAAAAATGATTTGTCAACAAGGGGAGAAAACGTCGAAGTACATTCATTAGCGGAAGCAGTTGATATTCTGCCTCCCGTGAGGGTTTCATGTACATATATATACACAGTTACGTTATTGTGAACATAAATTAATTTGTCATTGGCTCCACTCCCTCACTGGAATTTTGCTTACCTAACTACCCAACCAGCACTGGATTCTATTTGATGGATAATAAAGAACTTATTTTCGTAAAGATCATTTAAGTCTGTTTAAAAAATGATGTCCAATAATAAATAAACAAACGACATTCTATCAATGCTTCGAAAAAGGATTAAATCCGAAGGATTTATGGAATGTCGTTAGTTTATTCTTTCCGTATGGCCAATTCCACAAAAAAACTGCAATAATTTTATTCCGAGTTTTGGCAAATTAAAAACTCGGGGGTACGCTCGTAATTATTATATTTTCTCAATTTTTAACACTAATAGACTCTAAAAGCATTATAGTGCGTAATCTTGTGACATCCTTTTTTGTCCTTAGAAGTCCTAAAATGGCTCGAAAAAGAATTCACGAATTTTCATGTTTTTTTTTGGAATTTGACAAAAAAAAAGATAGCGTTAATCTGACTTCAGATCAGAATTGAATTCTACGCCTCAAAATACATCGGGAACCATTTTTTTCTACTCGAAATTCCGACGCTAGTAGAGATTTTTAAACTACAACAGTGCATAAAAACTAATAAAATGGCAAATCTGGCATATTCAATTAACTTTACGTGTTTTCAGAGCTCTACAAGGGTCGGAATTTCGAGTAGAAAAAAAAAATTTGGTTTCCAACGTATTTTGAATTTGATTCTGGAGTCCAAAAAACCAGAAAAACCCCTGGTAGGAATCTCACGAAAAATATTCATTAATTTTTCGTGTTACGCGAACAGTTCAAAAATTCAGTACATAAAAGTATATGGTAGAATGACTGATAATTCGTGAAAAATTCGCCAACTTTGTAATTTGTATATTATACCATTCGCACAAGCGCTCGCCGGCATGGAGCAGAATAGCTCCTGCATTTTTACAGCTCTAACCTCTAACCTAAATAATTTACGATGAGTTATACCGAATAAACTGTGATCGATTCTAACCCAAGTATTTCATGATGAGTCTTACAACTAAAGTTTTAAAATATAGAAAAACATATTGTGAAAATAAATAAAGAAAGAAAAATTGGTGAACTAATAAATGCTTGTGTAATCCAAAAATCCATCGAATAGAGCTATGAAAATAACGGAAAGTTTTTTGAAACTGCTAGGAGTTTACAAATTTCATATGTCTCCAGACAAGTTATTTAAACTAAAATTTAATTTAAAAGTTATTTAAACAAATTGTCAAAACTATTATTTTCTTGAAACAAATAATATCAATCGATTTTACCGAAAAAAAACAAGAAAAAAACAGGGACTCAGATTCTCGTTTTTATCGATACATACCAAAGTTTTCACATGATTTTAACACTGGCACAAGCAAAAAGGGGGGTGTCACATGAAAGGGAGGGTGGCCAAGAGCATTAGGAAACTTTTGATGCCCCGTAGAACCACATACCCCTAAAATTGAGAGCACACCCGCAGTTTGAATATTTGAAAAAACGCTGCCGAATTCTTAATTAATGCCTTAGCACTTTTTTTCATGGAATTGACTATATATTTTTGCATCCATCATAAGTATTGTTCATAATTAAAAAGGTATGCGAAGACATTGACGTGCCGTTCTTTAGTTTGGTAATTTTACTTATGCCCTATAATATGCTCTTTGCATAACCCTTTATATGACCAACAGGATGTATAATATACATTGTATATGCTATCAGAGATGCTCTGATACTATTAACCGGAATTTTCATCTGCTAGCGCTGCACCCACACAAAAAAATCTTGTAAAATTTCGAGAAGAATACCACGCTAAACAACACATGTGAAAAATGCAAAAAGAAAAAAATATATGATATGAGTTACATTATACACAAGTATAACGATTTATTTAATTACTGAGTAGGAGAATTACTGAGTTTCTTATCGCCGATTCAGCAGTAATTTCAGGCAATATTTTCTTATGTAAAAACTATGTAAGTATCCGCGCTCTTTCGATCTATTATTCGATTTCTTTATTGTTATATTTTCGCCCAATCGTCGAAATGCGGAACTTGTATTGGCAATAGCTTGTAAACTAATCACTGTCCAGTTTACATTATATTAACAAATACAAGTTGAGTCCACATCCTTTCGATAGAAAAACTATTTTTTCGAAAAAAAAAAAAGCGCATTGATTAAGAGTTAATTTGATTTAAAATTGAACAATGAAATCTCCAATAATAAAATGTTATTTTGAATACTAAAATTTAATAGTAATTAATTTTTGAGCGATTCGACTTTTTTTCGAAAAAATATTTTTTTTTATACCGAGACGTTTCAATCTTGGTTTTCATTGATAAAATCATGAAAATTTTACATTGCTTAAATTGCAAACTAAGTCAATTATAATCGGGCCCAAAATTTGTTTCAGTTCGATGAAAAATTAGACCACAATTACAAGGAAACATCAAACATTACGATAAATGTTTGCGATTTCTTACATTTTTTTTATATTTTAATAAATTTCTCAAAGTTACAGGCATATTGCCGACACGGGAATGAAGCACTCACCGTGAGTATAAGAAAACTTAACGAAAAATTGATGCGCTAATAGCATGGATTGTCTAGTTTGATTTTTAAATCCAATATAATTCTTGTTAGTTTACTCAGAAAATCAGTCTGTTGCCGCTAAAAGAAAATCTTCTCGATAAGTATTATATACAATACCATCCATAACTCATGCAGCAGGAGGAATCCCTATTCCAACGAGGGGAATCCTCCTGTGATGAAACGATCGTCTTGTCCCGAGAAAATTTTTCTCCGAGTGTTCTATAAGTCGATTGATTATGCGAGCGCTTATATCATCGCAAAAGAGTATTTTTTATACCATTAATTTTTTACGATAAGTTATTTTGAATATTTCAATTTTTTGTAGTCGATCTTTGTTGCGTAACAATTTAAAAAAATAATAACTTTCAAAATCCAAATTAAATTATTGATGAAAATAGAATATCCTAGTAATATTATTATTATTAAACTTCACAGTAATCGAGATGACAAGGATGCCCTATTTTAAAGCCGCCAAAATCATATTACATGCCCACCATTGTTCTACCACCATAGCTCAAGGTCATCGTGGTTTTATGTCTCTCATTAGCAGTAATTCTACGCTAGTCCAGTTTTTCCGACAGTTTGAGTATCAACACAAACTGCCAAGAATTTTCTACGTGCACATTCCATGGGTATAAGACAGAATGGAGAGCCCGGTAGCCGGTGTCTACTGCAGGTTAATTCGCTCGTTTCATCGTTGTAGCAATGTTTTATTATTTGTGTTTGGTAACTAAAAGTTACTTCTGTAGGTCCACTTTGCCAATTGTTACGGACATGTCTAAAAAGCTTGTCAGAGAAAAAGCATCGAGCCTGCCAAATTAAATGAAACGATGGCGTGAGCGAAATGAACAAAATGCTCTAACGGAAATGCCGCGCGGAGCTGTCTGAATCCGGTAATTGCCAGTAACACGTACATAACCGCTAACACGCCACGCTTCAGACATTCGTGGATTCTTGAATTGAATTCAGACGAGAGCGATTTACACGGATGCTCATGGTGTAGCCTACCGATGGATATGTTCATTACTCGGAGGTCGCTAACAAGTGTTCAGCCGACCTCGTGAAAGACTTTTTCAAAATCTCTTTTTGATTGAATCAAAATTTTCTCGTTGCTCCTCAAAACCGGAAGTTCATTGCTACTTTAGGGCTCTCATGAAAAAAATTCTGTGTTTTTTTTTTTTTCCAAATAAAGTTGCAGATCTTTCCTCCGCTTCTTACTGTAAACCTCTCATTTGGTAAATAAAGTCTCTCCGCGCCTATTACGCAATCCACAATATTGTCACTCATATACTCAGCATAAGTGTCACATAATGTAACGGTTTTGCATAGACTAAATGGAAATAACGTCATGCCATATTAAGGTTAAAAGCAAAACGTTAAGTTAGGAACATTATCATCACATAAAAGCGTTGTGGTATGAAAAATAAAGCTCTGTCGGTAAAGCCTCGAAAATCTACAGTTTACAGCGTCCTCAAACTCCATGTGACCTCTGAATATGTGCATGGAGCATAACTGTAGTTTATCCTCCCTTGTTTAAATAAAAAAAGCACGATGTGCAACCTACTCCGGCCAGTACCAATGATGCACATGGGGCTCCGCGATAGTGTATACGTACGTGCTCGAATGCATAAAACCCCCAAAAAACCTCAGCCAATGATCTCTTATGCGATTTATTAGTTCTTATATTCTGTTAATTGAAATCACTAATTTTTCCTTTTTCCGGATGTGACTCTTATCGCACGACATCACGCTATTTTACGCTATTTATCACATGACAAGACACATGATGTTTTTCAACTGGGTGGCAACATTTCGCGCACACGTTGCATAGTGTATAAATAGTCCACAATATGTGCAAAAAGTGAATTTTTATTATGTGAACCATGAGGAACACGTGTTTCAACGTAAGCCTACTAAAATGTTACGGTTTACTGTATTCTAAGTAGAGCCAATTAAAGTTAACGTCATTATAATTTAAAAACTGTCCATTCACTGTGAGCAGTTATTAATTATTGTTATAAGAATTGACGACGCGACTACAAACGGGCAATAAAAGAAGACAAACGTAACCGAAATAGGTAGAATCTCTAGAATTCAGTAATTTCCAAAAGCAATTAAGTTGACAAACTACTTGAAGAGTAGAAGTTCAATATACGTTGTCCAGTATATTTGGAAACATACTTAAATTGGTATTTTTCAACTCATAAATGTTCTCAGTTGCAAAGGAAGTGTGACTTGGAATATGCAATATAAATAATTCAATTCGATTCAATTTCCAAACAGCAATATGAATTTAAAGACAAATAAGAAACTATAAATTACAAAAAAACCTATAGGAAATATTGATGCGATGTTAATTGAGTAGCTGGCATTATATGTTTTGGCAGCCGCAGAGAAACGACAGTAGCTGTGACGAGTTTGTCAGTGTTCGCGGTGCGTTATAAACGAAGCCCTCAAGTCAAGAAGCACGTGCTTGCCAATTCAAAAATAAAATGAGGAAAAGAAAAAAAGCAAGGGTCAAAATTAACTATGTTAGTCATATGATGCGCGATTGCCGCGCTAAATTGGAATGAGCCCGGCGTTTCTGTTTTCGAAAAATAATTTAATTCGTTCGATGACCGCCAAGCATATAGCGAAACGGACACTAATGCCGAGCTATTTGTTCGAACTTTCATAATCACTTGAAAAAAAATTCTCTTTTATTTTGCAAAGTCAAGGATTCTCCAATATACTGAATGTTATCAACATGAAAAATTGAAAAAAAACAGTTAATTGAATAATAATTCATAATTAATAACTTTTGAAACATGCATTTTATCTTTACGTCATGAATGGGTCGTTTTTTTTTTAAACGATGCGTCGAGTGCGAAGAAACAGCGGCTCAAAATACACAAGGAAAAACACTTTTTTTTTTACTGTTGCGCACGGCAGTATTATCCGTGAACTGTGAGAGCCAGTGAAAATTTCGAATGGACATAGGTAGATAATATGCGAAATAACGTTGGAAAGGAAAACGTTTGTTTTGAGCGAGATTGTTAGAGTCTATATTATGAATATGACGTTGGTCAGTACGGCAATACGCAGGTCATTGGTCGTATTAGTAGCCAAGCAAAAGCGAAGACTCGAAGACGTATACGCGGAAACGGCTTACGACAATCGACGCAAACACGCGCTCTTACAGCCAGTTGTAACCTTTCGCATATCTTTCGCCGACTTTGCATTCACGGACGATTTTGAAACGCGCAAGCGTCCCTGGCTTTCTAGCGATTTTTTTTTATTTCTGTTTCAATAAAAAAAAAAGAAGCCATCACTCGCTTGTTTACTCGAGATCTGTCATTTATTGTTTGTTATTGACATTTCCAACAGCATTCTCGAGAAGGCAGCTTCTGCTTCCGGGAATGCACGGCAGAGAAATGCCGATTGGTGTGTCATTGAAAATTGACATTCGAAGCCGGCGGTATTGAGCGCAAAAGAGCGCGAGCGAGCGAGTTGACGACTTCACTCGGCGTAAGTTGGCGAGTGGTCGACTCGCGGGTGCACGAGGTAAATAAATTAAAGGCGCACGAGGCGACGATGATATAATGAGAGTGAAGCGAGATGGAGCAAGCGCAGGTGCGAACGGGTTGTTGCGTTGAAAATTGAAAAAGATTCTCACCTTGATTGGCTGCTAGCAGAGGAGAGTGCCGGAGAGTGCTACGCGAGGAGTCGAAGGCTCGCAGAATCGAGAGGCGCACATGCAACTCAACACACAAAGCAAAGTCACACACGCACACGCGCACAGGGAATGTGCATATAGGCGGCCGCGAAACGACGATTTTTGAGCGCCGGGCTTATTTGCCGCGTTCAACGACCAACGAATACAACAAACGACAACGAGAAAGGAGAATAAAGAACAAATGTTTGCGCCGAGGCAGCTATAGGATAGTGTATACAGCCGCGCGTCAGTGTGTCTGTGCGTACGCGACCATACGCGACGGCGCTCGCTCTCTGACTGATGATGCTGCGAGCTGCTGACCGACCGATTGAGCCCGAAGCGGAGTAAAGCGCGCGAGGCCCGCGCGACTGCCGATTGCCGAAAGCGGCACAACTCGACTCGTCACTGCGTATAAGTATGTGGACCTGCTGGCTGCACGTGCTGGCTTTAGTTTTGCACCACCTATACTCGTACGCGACTGGTCGCTTGCTTGATTGACGGCTTCCCTCTCTCCTCGCTCAGCTGCTCTTCTCTTTACTTCGAGCTACTACTTATCACGGCCACCACGCGATCGACCATCCGCGCCGCTACGCGCAATCACTTATCTATACCTTTGCTCTCTTCGCTTACTCCTCGATACCTTTTACACTCCCAATCACTTTTCCTTCCCGCCACTCTGCTGTCTTCACATTGCAGCTGCATTTTTTTATCATTACATTTTTTTCTATCTTTCATTATCTCTTGTTCCCGCATCTTGGCTAAAAATCCAATGTTTCATCTGATTGCAAATCACACGGATTTTACACGCGCTTCAACCGCTTAGTCACTTTGTCAACTATTCACGAAGCTTTCATTCATTGCGACATATATCGTTCAAGTTAGAAAAACAACCAGCTAATCATCACTTTCTCAACAAAATCGCTCAATCGCACTTGTTTTTTGCCGCTACGGATTGCGGCAGGTATGCGATCGGAGCTTTTTTCATCGCTCTAATCGGCGAATCCAAGATAGCGATGGAGCTTTTTTCAATTGACAATCAATCATAAATACTTGACTTGTTCAGGAAAATACTTTTCTAGTTCTACAATCAGTGCCACTGAATAAAATCAATTTACACTCGTTCAAATGAAATTGATCATTTTTATTAATTTCAAGCGTTTATTGCAGCTTCGATTAAACTGCTTCGATCAAATGCTATATAGCAATACCTATACGATGAGTAAACAAAAATAAGTCTCTCTTCAATGTGACGAAGCGTTTCGATGTCAGATTTATTCCTTGAAAACAAACTCATCTCACATAAAAATACCTGAAGCCAATGGTAAATTATAGTTTTTTTTTTCATTTTATTCTTTAAATAATGAGCATTGTATTTTATGTAACTCTTGTTTCATGATAAATCACTCTTATTCTTAGCTCATATAGCTTAAAAGTTTATAGGGAAAAGTGGACTAAACATACTGACTCTTCTAATGGTTTACGCGGACTGGATCGTACGTATATTTGAGTAAATCGATTCCGAAATACCTATAACTTTCTACAAATAATACCTAAGGTACGTGTACCTAATACCGCCATGTACCTAATACCGCCACTTGCTGGTATTCAAACGTACGCTCGCTACAGCG
>JAWWMK010025650.1:0-15908 GCA_035047105.1 Galeopsomyia nigrocyanea
TTACCGACTTCCTATCTCACACACAAAAACTATGTGCAATACGCCTTGATGCTAAATACATCCAAGGCCTTGCCATAGACTAATGGCTGAATTTACATTTATATAAGCGTAATATTCGTTTTGCTTGTGCAATGAAATAGCTTTATATTCGTAGAATACGTGGGAAAATATGAAAGCATTAGTAAAGTATCCCCTCAGGTTATTTTGAGAATTGTTCCAATATTGTACTTGCATTTCTTTCATTATATGAATTTTCTTCATTTTTATTGAGAAAATTGTACATCAGAAAATTATTAAATAGTTGGTAGTCAGAAAAATTGTAATATGCACCTAACGGACAGCATGTCGGACCAAAGTTAATAGTTAGAAAAGAATAATTTGCTGTTTACCGAAATAATTTAGTTACAAAAATTGAAAACTTCTCTTTTACATAAGATTTACCAATCTATACTCAATCAATATAAATTGGAGCGCTGCTCCAAAATTGAATATTCGATGAAGAAAATTAATATGTATTATATAATGAAGATATATGTGGGAATTCTGTTATATATGCGTGGGATGTTTGTCAAAAAACGTGTCTTTATTTAATAAGCTAAAACTGGTGATTTATTAATGAAAAATACAGTGAACTTATACAACTTTAACTGCCTGTACCACAGACTACAATCGCACTACCCCGCGACTGCACTCTGACCTGTCCTGCACTGTCCTGTTCCTGACTGACTGTCGAGGGTGCAGTAAAGGCCCAAAATGCGATCGCTCTTTCTTTCTCTCTCTTTCTCACTCTCATACTTTTAGTTTTACTGTCCTTCACTGCGGAAAATCTGCCGCGCATATTTTTTATTACCCTTCCGACCCTTCGCTGTCTCCCAGATGCTCAACTTTCACAACTAGTATACTTTCCAAACAAAATGTTCAGACGTTAGAGAAATACAAATTCACGTAGCACATAATAAGTTATTATTGTTCCACTTTCATATTTTCAACAATATATAATTAAAATAATTTCAAAAATAATTCGATGCTTTATTTATAGTACTTGCGAAATAAATATTGGTTGTTACAAAATAAAACAATATTATTTTTAAATCCGATTTTCATCCTTACAATAAAAATTTTATAGACAAATGAAATCAAATAATCTTCAGAATTACGATTACTCAATCTTTTTTTCGCTAAAATCATAATCTAAAAAAAAAAAAGATGCTCGAATGAACAATAAACATAAGGCTCGCGGCGGGGTATATACGTATATCCATCACGAAAGATGAGAATCGCAAGAAAGCGCGCTTTTGGAGCCGCAGTGCAGCTGGTTGCGTGAATTTCATAAGGAGAAACGATCTTTGCGGTTTAACCCAAATATTCCGAGCTCGCGGGCTTTTGTAGTTATACGAATACGCAAAGTGCAATGCTGATAAAGTACCAATATCTATACACAGTCTGCGGCATTATCACAATATCGCGAATTGAAGATCAAGCGATGCTTAGAGAGAGAGAGAGGCCACCCATGCCCGAGGCGCACGCAAAGCACGACGTTCGTTCGCGCTCTACTCCTCCCTCTTTTATTCCTCTCTACCCCTTTAAAAGCGGCGCGGCGTGATTTACTCGCGCACTTTCGCGGATAATGAAGCCGATTCTTTCGCCGGGCGTATACCGGTAACGAGCTGCTGCTGCTGCTGCACCCGCACTCGGCTCTCGGCTCCCCTTCTCTTTAGCTCGCAAACTCTCGCGCAATCAGACGACTCGATAAAGCGCGCGCAAGCGTCTTACAGATATATATATACACCTTAACTGCAGGCAGTTACGCTATTGAGACTGTCTTAAGTCGCTTCGCTTGCGGACGTGAGGCACTTCGGTATACGTACTGTTGAACACTCTCATTGTTTGTTTTATTCAACTCTAATGACCATTATTGAGAATTACATTTTTCTTGGATGTGTTTATTGAATATTCTTTTTACGTAAAAGTCTACGATTATAATGAGCTTCATATTTGATCAAACTTGATTTATTGAGTATTCAAATATATTATAGACCGTGACTTATGCGCTTGGTTTAATGTTCCATTCAAAACAACGCGGACAATGTCGACGAAAGATACTTATAAGTATAAAAAGCAATTAAAAGCCATTGTTGGAAAGCATCCAAACATTTTATCGCACCGTACAAGTAGTTACAACAAAACGAAAATAACGAAGGTATATAAACGGAATGTAGTCTGTCGCGAATGTACATGCCCCCGGTAATCGCACCCACGCAAACTCCTATGCAATTTCCTCCGAACGAAAACTCACCTAACCGAATAAAGCGCGCTGACACATGCTAAGGTTTTGCTCGAAAGATGAGTCATCAACACGCTGCAAAACCAACTGGGAAAGTGTACTTCCTCTTCTGTTTCTCGCGATAAGGGGCGAGACGACGACGACTCAGCAAAACGTATAACGATCACATCATCAGTGCGGCGGCAACGACTTCTCTTGGCGGCTAACCAAATTCGACGCTAACCCTGATCTTTATACACCGCCGCGGGCTTGCACGTATACACGCGTGCATTATTGTAGGCGGTTCTCTCTGAAGCTGGATTTATCGATTGCATATTTTCGGGTGTTGCACTCGCGAGGGATTATCTTGTTTTTTACGTCCTACCTCGCTCTCCCTTTCTTTATCTCGCGCCTGTATAAGTTTGATTTTATGCGCGGTACCAGATATGTAACTTTGAGAGCAGCTGCAGTATTATTTGTACCATCATCTCTCACTTTACTTTATATTCCTTTTGCTGAGTGTCGAGAGATGGCACACAAAAAGAGCTTATCTAATCGACAAATTAAACACGTGTTAAGAGCGATTGGGAAGGCTTCCAAATTGGCCGTGAAATCGAATCACCGAAGCACTTTTAAAGATCTTTTCATCCGACCCTCCGCCGAGCGGAATTCAATTTCGCTTTCGAATCGTCAGCTGATTTCGTTTTCAACGGGTGTTGTAACGATCGGTTGGCGCTACTGCCAATCTCGGGCTTCTTTTTTTTGATCATTCAATTTGTTCTTTATCAAAACTGAAATTCAATTCTTAAAATTATTCGTATGAAAATTTGGAAATTTATTTTGACATAAATTAATTCCCGTTAAAATAAAGTACCGCATATACACACGCTTAAACGTGCACGCACATAAATATGATTGACGTGCCATTACGCATCTCGTCGAGATACACATACTGATATTAAAATTGAAAAGAATGGCGGCGGCGGTTTTTGTTTTAAATCCCGCGCGTGAAGCTTCGAGGAACACCCTGCACTTATCGCAGTCGATCGGCGTCATACCTGCCGCGCGCGCCGTGTAATCGCGTATACATATCTCGCAACAGCACAAAGCCATCAAGAGACGCGGCGCCCCGAAAAAGCCCATATGATGCACAAGCAAAGAAAGGGAGAGAGAGATTGGAGAAAGCCGCGCGCGAGAGATAAAAGTGACGAAACGGGTTCAGCGATCCTGATACAATGGAGATTGTTCCTTTTTTGCATAAAACGCGAGATTGATGTTATTTTTGCATCGAGGCGCAGCTTACATTATACGGTTTAAAGTAAACAGCTGAGATTTGCAATTCTTTTTTTTTATCTTGTCTGTTTTTTTTTAAATACGCATCAATCGTATCTTTTATATAGACGAAACCTTGAGGTAGCAAGTTTACAATCGCTCGAGTACGTCGTAACATTGCTCAGTGAAGCTCGACTAAATAGAATAGTTACATAGAGAAGAAATAAAAAATCAGAGAAAAGAAACACAATACACCCGCGAGAGTGAAAAGAAAGAGATCAGAATCGATACACTATATAGAACCAAAAAAAAAAAAAGCGCGAGCTCGTCTCGGTATTATAGTATCAAAAGCGGATATCTCCTTTCAGCCGTGGCTTTAATCCCCGAAAAAAAAGAAGAATCTCGAAGGCACAGTTTCGTTGCCGGTCACGTACACGCACTTATATTTATAAAACGCATCTGCTATATAAAAGCCACCTTGACCTTTTGCGGCTACTATACCACAATGCGAGGATATATAGTAGGGGGATGCCAATTTGTAGCCGAAGGTATTTATTTGTCGCGGCTGATAAGCAGCAGGGGGGGGGGGGAACAGAAAGTACATATATATATATACACGTGCTCGCTCGTAAAGTTTGTAATATACATATGCACGCGGTGTATGAAAATAAGGAGAGTTTTTGTTTTCTTTTGTTCTCGCACGCGACAACTTTTTAACGCTCGTGCGCGCACCTCCTCGTATATATATACGCGCAAGTTGTAAAAGGCAATCACTTGGGCAATAGAGCGAAGCTTTGTTTTTGAAAATCATGCAGTCGGTTACGAGTTCGCACGCGCGCGATATACATGCACACATCTCGCGGGCAGAGTAATAAAAAGCCAGAGAGTGCATAAATCTAAACAGCCTCGTTTATAAGGTGCACGTCAGACGCGAAGAGAGAAGAGAGAGAGAGAGTGAAAGAAGAGCTTGAAGCGATAGCCCTTAAAAGGCTTATAAAATCAAGGAACAAGGTGCAGAGAGTTAGTTGCGCGAACGTGAAAATGCGTAGAGAGTAAGAGAAAAAAAAAGGGAAATGTGAGTTTCCAGTACATAGAAGCTAAAAAGCTCGACGCGAGCAAGCGACGTTGAAGGAGATAAAGCCGCTGCTCGCGCGCGGTAGCAGAAATAAGGAAAGCAAGAGACCGGCCTCCACATATACGTAGACTATATGCCGGACAAAGAGGAAAGTCGTGAGAGAGACTACGACGACCACCACCGTATCGTCGCGACGACGACGAAGACGACGACGAGTCTCCCCTGCATGCGGCATATACACTCCGCTCTACTTAGCTCGCGCAAGGCAGCAGCAGCCCGAGATTCTCACGACGCGAGAGAGAGAGAGAGAGCTTCGCTCCCTTTATGGACGCGTCGAGTGCAGCAGCAGCATACGCGTATTAGTGCACGCCTCAGCTTGCGAGAGACTATACGTGGATAAGGGCACATCTCGCTGTCTTTCTCTCTCTCTCTCTTCTGCTTTAACTCTAAATTGGCGACAGCGCTAAATGGATTTTCTCGGTAATTGCCGCGAGCACGTGGAGTCTAATAATTGACTGTTAGTTGAATAACTTATGGACAAATTTGTTGCGGAATTAATTGTATTGATAGATTTGGAATATTTTGAGATTGAAACTCAGTGGTGGATATAGATTTCAAATTTATATGAATTATGACATAATATACGTTTCAAAACATATTTAATTACCTCTGTGTTTGATGAAAGCACGAAAGTAAATATAGTGTTTTAAATTAAAATTATTTTCACCACTAGATGGATATGATCACAAGTACATGAAAATCAGTCAACAACATTATATATTCTTTCTTTAGTATGTTGAAAATTTATCCAATCTGAACAAGGCGAGGTTTTCTTCTATGACATATCTAATAGAAGTAAAAGTGAATTTCTTGCTACATACCGTCATAGACTTCTAGTCTCCAAACAATAATAATGAATCAAATAATCCTCATTTCGTATTGTTTCGTTATAAGTAAATATTTCCACCATTCAAAATTATACACATAAAAAATGTCAACATTTTTCTCTCTTCCAGATGTACCAAATAGAATACGTTATCGTGAAAGCTGCAAATTCGCCGAGACCAGCCGCATGGATATTGGAAAGGTCGATCGAGGGTAACAACTATCAAGCTTGGCAATATTACGCGTCGAGTGACGAAGAATGCTGGACACGCTATTCAATGCCACCAGTACTCGGAAAGCCATCTTACCAGCAAGACGATGAAGTTATTTGCACCAGCTTCTATTCAAGGCAGACGCCTATGGAAAATGGAGAGGTCAGTTGCATTTTTGTATCATCAAGTTTTTACACTGTGAATGAAAATACAAAGGGGTGTTACAGAAATTTTATTGATAAAATTGCTTACCGATTTGTTATTGTTTTATTTTGCATGATAAGATTGTTGTACTGAAAAATTATTGTTGATTCAAATTATTAAGGATCGATGAACTTTTACCGTTGTTAGAACTCTATTGAACCATAATAATTATTTTTATTCAGTGACAAACTATAAGTAATATTAACTAAGATAAATAATAATTATGATATTTCAACTGCATTCACATCTGTATTATATCACATTTTTAGAGTGTCCGCCTAGAAATCAATGGGATTAAAACAAAATCTTATCACGCAAAAAATAAAAAAAACCAAGCAAACAAACTCAGCTCACGCTTCATTTAGAAAACAAGCAAGCTCTCGGAAAGTTTGCCGAGCTTTTTTTTTTGTTTGGGGTAAAGGAAAATATCCGTCTTCCCGATCCGCGTTCCACCAAGCTGTGAGACTTTCTTTTTCCTCGTGGACGTATATACACACACAGTGCGCAAACATACACACACACATACACACACACACACGCACATACACTCTCGAACTGCGACTGCACCGCACGAGAGCGACTCCCCTGGGCAAATATACTACGCGTGCGCGGGGTCCCTTATAAGGCCCAGCGCGTGTACCGTACATGGCCGGAATGTAGGGATCGCCGTTTTTGTCATCGATTTCGTTGCGACTCGTATATGCGACTTATTTCGCGCACGTGGCTCTGCCTTCTCGCACGCTCTCGACCTTTAATTAATCGGCCTGTTCCACGAAGTTGTATACGCGCGCGCGCGCGAACGCGAACGCGGCCCAATTGCGCGCATCGCTCTTAAATCGTCATTATAAAATGCTGATAATTCGAGTTGTCGCGCCTCGATTGGAATGAGCTTTTAAGCTCGTTAAAACTGACGACCGAACGCAATCTTTGCGATCTCGGCCGTGTTGTTATCCGAATTTTTCGAATGGTTCTTCTAATTAAACCACGATTCAATTGATAATGTGATTAATTGACGTTGCATATGACGAAATCCTTAAAAAAACACACTTTTCTGGGGTCTAGAATGGCAAAATTTTTTTTTATGCTAGGGCTTCCAGACCTTTTTCCTCTTCTTTTTGAAGGTATATAGTGTCGGGAAATGCTCATGAACATTGGAAAAGTCTGCAGGAACTACTTTTTCGGTATTTTCCCATTATAATCAAATGGGCTTTTCTCACAGAAAATAGGCGAAAAACGACATTTCCTAAAATATTGATTTCTCGGCTTCTAAGACCGCTAGAAACATTTTTGACCAATCAAAATGATAGCAAAGAAGAAGGCCTTTACGCAGAAAGAAAGTTTCATTCAAAAATAACTATCCGGTGGCAAGTTATCAAAAAAATGGCTAAATAATTACATTTTTAGTTTGTTATTAATATCTGAAAAATGCTGAAAAAATATAGTTCCCGGGGACTTTTCCAATGTATAGCATTTTCCGACACTATATACTTTCAAAAAGAGCAAGAAAAAGGTCCGGAAGCCTTAGCATTAAAAAAAAATTTGCCATTCTAGACCCCAGAAAAGTGTGTTTTTTTAAGGATTTCGTCATATATGATTTTCATTACCAATCGATCAAAGAAATCAAAGTATTTGCTCAATTGTGTAGATGCTTTAATGAGTCACCATTACGATGTTCTACCGAGTAACATCCACCGTATTAGGAATCGAATGCCGCCCGGATAGCAATCAATTATTGCCCTTTTATTACATTCCCACTTTCGGTTTTACGATAACTGCACTCGTGAGCTTTCGAGAAAAAAGTATTCCACTCCATTTCGTTGGACTTTATGATAATTGTTACCGATTGAATTTCAATTCGACTCGCCTCGTCGTTAAAAAAACAAAAACGAAACGATAAACTTACGGCGCAAAAGTTATACTTACGACGCTATATACAATAAAACACGCTTCTTTCAATAGATTCACACTCAGCTCGTAAATGGGCGTCCAGGTGCACTGAATCACACGCAAGCTATCCAAGATTTCACCCAAGCTCACTACGTTAGGCTGCGCTTTCAAAGTCTGCGGCGAAGAGGCGAAACCATCGTCGACAAACGAAGGGCTTTTTATTCCATTCGAGAGATTAACATTGGTGGCAGGTGCGTCTGCTCCGGGCATGCCTCTCGATGCAAATTCAACCCGTCGCGTAGGGTAAGTATTGATTTTTTTTTCTTTTTTGCTGAATTATGCAATGAAACATGAGACGTTGTAATTGCAGCTAGTATTAAAAGTACATTCGAATTTTTCTCCTGGTAATCATATCGAAATTACTTTGAGCAAAAACAGCAACAATAAATATAGATGCGCTTCCGCACGGGATTCCATCGTATACAAACTTCTTCGTAAATAGCACGAGGAATCCCGTAAAACGCAGCTTTGCACTTATACACTTTGGTCGAGATAAGTTTTAAAGTCAAAGCGCAAATCTATACTAGCCCATCGGCATTTAATCAGCATTGTCCTCAACATACTTTCACCTCTCGGTTTATATGCGTGCGGATTCGCGCACGCGAATAAACATTGTAAGAGCATGCACTTTATAGCCTCCGAAAATGGGCATTATGCGTATAGCTACGATACAGAGTCTTTTATCTAATCCTTAAATAGCTTTTCAATAGATGTACTGTGTATTGAAATGAAAAGTAGCCGATACATTTTTTAACGATAAAAAATAAACAGAACATTGCATGATAACGTAATTGTAAATTGAATGAACAGCTGCCGTTAACAGTAATAAAGCTTTGAAAAAAAAAGAACGAGATAATTTGATTGCATTATTATGCATTCTTCGTTATAATAAGATTCTCGTAAAGATAAAACGATAGTAGAGACGTATAAAATGCCAAAGGTTTTTCGAGAAAAAAAAAGAAAAAATAGAACGCGCTTATTAAGCGAAACCAAAAAGGTAAAGTTAGAAAACAATCGCCGGGAATTCCTCAGGTATAGAGGTATAAGAGAGCCCATTACCGCTCGCGGATACTTGTCGCGCGCGCAGTTCAAGGGCGCGCGTTTTATAATATACCGGCAAGTGCGCGGGAGCGAATCCGTCTCTTTTCTTCATCTTTTTTTTCTTTTTTTTTCTTTGACTCACACACTTCCTTATACGAAAGAGGAGGGGGGGAGCGAATAGTGTTGGCCGTATAACGGACGAGGTGACTAATGGCCTCACCCGGTGCGGAATTTCGCAACGAGCCGCAAGCTGTATGTATAAACGACACCGACAGACTGTTTTTTTTTCTTCTTCTTATTTTGACTTTACCGCGGATGCAGAAATTGCGCGCACGCAAAACGTTATTTGGCCGAGTCCTCTCTTTGACTGTAAAGAGAGAGAGAGAGAGAGAGAGAGAGAGAGAGAGAGAGAGAGAGAGAGAGAGTTTATGAGGGCAGTCAATGTCGGCCGTGAAAATTGCGTAATTGTCGGGAGTTTTAACGGTTCTCGTCGTATTTCGATGCCCTTGTTTTTACGGTTTCGAGAGGTTTATGGCGTTCGTTTAGAAGCCGTACGACTATCGCTGGAATAAAAATGCTGAATAACTGAAAGAGTAACTGTGTAGCGCGAATATCTATTAAATATTTATTGAAAAAGTAATTTGCAAGTCAGTTTGATAAATATTACAGCTACAAAAAAAAAAGAAGTATCAGGGATTTTCCAAAAAAAAAAAAAACGAACAGACAGCGAGATATGAAATACGTCCGTAAACAACTCAATCCGCTAGTAAAATCCACTAAAGCAAGTCTATTTTACTGGTTTTTGCCGCCACGCAAATATGTAAGCCGCGAATATAATCAGCGCCTGCAAAAGGCCTGCACTTTTAACGAACCTTTCATCGATACAAAAAGCCTGCGCGTGTGGTCCTCTGTCAACGCCTTGCGTGCGCGCGCTTTCCAATATCCTTTTCTCGATACTCTCTCGCGTTATTTATGGCCGGGATAATTAAGTGCGTTACGCCCCAAGAGCGCGCAGAAAATGAGCTTCGACTCGCCAAAAAAAATCCACGGTTTATATCGGAATCGCGTTATAATTCAGCATTTGTGAAATTGGGTCGGAAGCGGATTTAATTTGGAGATGGGGCTCTTAAAACTTTCGAGGTGTTTTCTTTTGTATTTTGTTTTTATGATTCAATTTTCGTGTTTGCCGTGCGCGCGTCGTAAAAAATGGTTTTAATCACTATTTCTATTTAAAAAGCAAATATATAACTATTTCATTTTTAAAATAATAAAAGAATAAAGATAATACTATTATTTATTGTGCAATGCAATGTTACATTTACATGTCTCAATTATCTTAATTGGTAGGAATAATGTAATCGCAACTAATGAAATCGTTTGTGCACAGCGTCAAGAATGTGAATGCGAACGACACACGTGTGGAGAATCGTGTGATAAATGCTGTCCAATGTACAATCAGGTACCGTGGAAACCTGGTACCTCGGGTAAAGGTTTCCATTGCGAAAAGTGTAATTGCAACGGACACGCGACGTCTTGTCGATACGAACACGTAGTCGCCGAGATGAAACAATCGATGGACATACGAGGAAAGTACAGAGGTGGCGGTGTATGCCTTAACTGTTCGGTAAATTCATCAGTAAAGAAGAAAAAAATTTTTTTTTCATCATTTGTGCTTGATTAATATTTTTGTATTATCATTCAGGATCATACAACAGGGATAAATTGCGAAAAATGCGAAGCTGGTTATTATCGACCGAATGGGGTTTTACCCATTGACCCTGAACCCTGTATACCATGCGATTGCCATGTTCGAGGAAGTACTGGACTCTGCGCGCCTGATGATTCATACAACAGTCTGGGAAAAGTAACTATACTCGTGTATTTATTGTTATTGCTTTGTAAATTATGTCATAATATCTTGTTTGATCGTAATTGTAAAGATCTCAATTTATAATCTCACTACAAATTAAAGATGTCGTGCAAGCATATAATTGGATAATTCTACAATATACTTAAAGAGAATGTTGTACCTATTTTTATATCGTCGCTCGTTTTCATTTATAATGCTACACATATAGAAAGTAATTTCGCTATATTGCGACCGACACATTTCTACAATGCTTTTGTAAGGAATTTCATTACACACAGGCGGTTGCATCTTCCGAGCATATTAGAATTCATTCATACTCTGAATAACTGTTTAATATAGTGATATTATGAGACACCTAATAAACTGTTGAAGACTACAAAAACTAAAATGAGGATTTATTCAGGTGGCAGGCTCCTGTGAATGCAAACCCGGCTACTCGGGTTACAGGTGTGACCAGTGTGCAGCCGGTTACAGGCAATTTCCCGACTGCGTGCCATGTCCATGCGACGCTCGTGGTATTTTACCATCGCACGATTGCGAGGGCGAATGCTTGTGCAAAGCTTACGCCGAGGGTGAGTTTTGCGACCGCTGCAAGTCCGGTTATTTCTCCCTCTCGCGTGACAACGTTGAGGGATGTCTCTCTTGCTATTGCTCCGGCCTTTCGAATATCTGTACCAACGCTAAACTCAAGTACAGTATGGTGAGTAATTTTAATTATTTTTCTTGAACTTTTATTAAGCTTATATAGAGTAAAATTCATATTTCAAGTTGTAATTAAAGTGACATGCTGAGAAGAACGTCTGATAATTAAGAGTAAAAAGTCATTTAAAGAGGAAAACCTCATACATTTTATTTCAATGCATACCTATTTCTCAGACTCTTATACATTACTTTATGAACATCTTATAAAATCAATTGAATGTAAATAATTTAATCACGTAACATCGCTATGAATATATTCACTTCATCTGAAATGTATTGCAAACAAAGAATCACAAATAAAAAGACACAAAAAATCTGGATGTGCAAAAAGAAAATCAACAACGTAACACTATCCACCGGTTCCTCCAGCCATGAAACAGCATCCTCTTCGCGTAAAATAGCTCAACGCCTCACATCATACATCCGCACTTCAGCCAGATTAGAATGGCAACGTAAACAGGTTGAGTTTAATAGTTTAACACGCCTACCTGCATGGGCGATCGTTTATACTTCAACAATTCTCTATTCAACTGTACCAAGACGTTAATTGTCGTATACCGTCATACGGATATTTATTGCGGTAGCCTTTTTCTTCGCGGAGGAAATGCTTGTTAATTATCTTACTTTTTTTTTTGCAAACACTACATTGGAAATTACGCATTTAGATCACGAAGAGACGTTTGATAAGTCAGTTTTTTCTTGATTCAATGTTGTTTATTGCAATAGATTGAGTAAGCAATCGCTGAGACTTTTTTCTTGATCTAATGTTTGTTTAGGCGAATTTGTGCGATAACAAGACCGATCGACTATTTTATTTAAATTTAAAAAGCTTATAGGTTTTTTTAAAATTTTTTTATAAATAACAAATCACTAAATTACTATCAAATATTTGTATAAGGTATTTCATTTACAGCTTGTTCATGATAATTATTAGTCGTACTTTTAAGATAACCGACAAAATATGCAAATTAATAGACATTAGTTTTTGCAATATATTTATTTTTTAATCATTTCGACTTACAAAAGATCCATAAATACGAAATATTTCTCATGAAGTTTGGATGTACCTTTTTATCCCAACGCCATTTGATACATTCCCTGCTGTTTAACTGGTTCGACGCTACAAAATATTTTTTTAATAGAATTACTTGCATCACATCAATAATTAAGTAATTACGTTCGTAGAACTCACCTTGGTGTGCTAGATTCTCCTTGTTGATCGGCATTTTTATTCTCGTCTGTAAAAATTAGATGTACAAATTGTTTGTATCAAATTTTTAGCTGTTTTAATTTTCATAATACAGACTAACTTATTCACGAGCATTCATAAGTTTACTTAATATTCTACTCATTTATACAATAGAACGCATTTTTATACCTTTCACAGACAATACAGTTTCCGCGTAGACAGCGCACTGCAGAAGTACAATCATAACAAATAATTTCAAAATCAAACGCATTTTGCTAGAAAATTTAAGATAAATAGTTTGGATGAGATATAATGCAGCAAGATTCGGCTAGCACTAATACTTTATTAAGTGAGAAATAGAGCTTTCAAAGCATTTTATAGGCGATGAAGAATGATTATTATGTATAATTTTACTTTATGAAAAAGTCAAAGTGCGCATCTTGCAAGATAAATGTAACAGTACAGATAAATATTTTTATAATTTCATGGAGACTTGAACTTCAACTTTGTTGAGGTTTTCTTATCTATTTTATACACATCATTCTCAAAACACTTCATTCGGTTTTTTATATAGATTTTAATAAAAATAATTATTACATACATTATTTTTTATAGAAGTTTCATTTTTTTTTCATGTCAATTATTTTACAAAATTTTATAAAAAATAAAAGTTTCTTCAAATTTTGTACTTATATGGTGTATTTAGCTTTATATGTACTCTTGACCCTTGTAACTTTCTTCAACGTAGGCTACAAGTGTTATTTAGTACCATTTGCGATGCAAAGCTTTTAGATTCTTCGAATAAAGTTTTATCGATTTTAATAAAGACAGCAATACGGTATTCAACTGTCATAATTGAATTCTTCATTACAATTGTAATTTGCAATCGTGCGATTAGTTGCTGTATCTAGTAGCTTTTAAAGTTTTGGGGCATTTCAGTTATTTTTTACATTTCATAAAACTTTTTGGAAATATTCTTCATTTTTTACTCTAACCGTGCTTAAAATTAAATTTAGCCTGTATTCTTATATTTAAGAAAAATATATCTTGTATGTAAAAAAAATGAATCGTTTTTTTAAATAATAATTTTATTTATTCATGACTTTGAAGCACAAAAGATCCGAAAAGTTGCACCTTTTCAACCGACATTTAGCCCATGCGAATGACTGACGACTGTTTAGCTGGATCGGAACTGCAAAAAATTTTTGATAGAATCACTTGCATTATATCAATAATTAAATGATTACATCGTGAACTCACCTCGGTGTGCTAGATTCTCCTTGTTGATCGGCATTTTTATTCTCGTCTGTGAACATTATACGTGTACAATTTGAATGAAATAAATTTTTAGCTGTTTTAGTTTTTATAATACTGACTAACTTATTCACGAGCATTCATAAGTTTACTTAATATTCTACTCATTTACACAATACAAGGTATTTTTATACCTTTTATAGAAAATACAGTTTTCGCGTAGACGACGCACTGCAGGAGTACAATCATAACAAATAATTTCAAAATCAAACGCATTTTGCTAGAAAATTTAAGATAAATAGTTTGGATGAGGTATAATGCAGCATGATTCGGCCAGTACTAATACTTTATTAAGTGAAAAATAGATCTTTCAAGACATTTTATCGGGTGATAAAGAATGATTATTATGCTCAATTTTACTTCATGAGGATTACCCAAAGTGCACATGTTGCAAGATAAATGTGTAGGTCCAGATGAATATATCTATATAGTTTGATGCAGACTTGAACTTTAACTTTGTTGTTGTTTTCTTATCTATATTCACACGTCATTCTGAACACACTTTATTCGATTTTTATAGATTTCAATACAAATAATTATTGCATATATTATTTTTGATAGAAGTTTTCATTTTTTAAAGACTCATCATTTCAGCTCATGTCAATTATTTTAAAAATTTTTATAAAAATGAAACTTTCTTCAAATTGAATACTTATTTGGTATATTTAGTTCTAGCTACACTTGAGCTTTGTAACTTTGTAATGTGGGGTACGAGTCTTATTTAGTGACGTTTGCAATGAAAAGCTTTTAAACTCTTCGTTTGATGTTTCATCGATTTAAATAAAAATAGCAATATGTTATTCAGCTGTCATAATTGAATTCTTTATTGCATTTACAATTTTCAATCGTAGAAACGGTTACTGTGTCCAATAGCTTTAAAAATTTTAAGGAAATGTCAGTTATCATTTTTTACATTAATAAAATATTTAACTGGAAATATTCTTCACTTTTTACTAATACAGTGATTAAAGTTACATTTAACTTGCTTTTCTATATTTTATAAAAATATATAGCTTCTAGTGTAGTTATGTAAAAAAAATGCATCGTTTTTTTTTGATTAATAATTTTATTTGTTCATGATTTTGATACACAGAAAAGATCTGAAAATATGAAATATTTCTTATCAAGTATTAGCCTAAGTGCACGCGAAGAATCGACGCCTGTGTAACTGGATCGGAACTACAACATTTTTTAAATAGAATTATTTGCATCATACTAATAATTAAATGATTACGTCCGTGAAACTGACCTCGGTGCGTTAGATATTCCTTGTTGATCAGCATTTTTATTCTCATCTGTAAAAATTGGATATTTAATTTGAATACAGATTAACTTATTCTAGAGCATTCACAAATGTGCTTAATATTCTGCTCCATTCACACAATACAACGTGTTTTCATACCTTTTATAGAAAATACAGTTTTTGCATAGACAACACACTGCAGGAGTACAATCATAACAAACAATTTCAAAATCAAACGCATATTTATAAAGAATTTAATATAAATAGTTGGGCTGAGATAGAATGCAGCGAGATTCGGCTAGTACGATTACTTTAATAAATGAGAAATAGAATATCCAAGGCATTTTATCAGCGATGCAGAATGATTATTATGTATATTTTTGCTCCATGAGAAGTCAAAGTGCACATGTTGCAACATAAATGTATAGGCCCAGATGACTATTTTTATAATTTCATCCAGACTTGAACTTTAGCTTTCCTGTGGTTTTCTTATCTATTTTAAACACGTCATTGTGAAAACATTCCATTTGATTTTTACAAATTTCAATATAAATAATTATAGCCAAAGTGCGTAGGGGAGGGTGGGGCAAAATGGCACCCGGAGCAAAACGGCTCCCTTGGGGTTTTTTCATGAAAGACAATGCCAAAAAATCTGAATCTCTAGAATATTGTCAAGGATAGTACACCAACC
>JAWWMK010025661.1:0-15905 GCA_035047105.1 Galeopsomyia nigrocyanea
CACGAATTTTCGACCGGGTAGGAAGAAAAATAGTATACATTACACGGGACGAATGTCGAAGACCCCTCCCGGCGGAGTTGCCCCCCTCGGCTTCGCCTCGGGGGGCAATCTCTCCGCCAGGAGGGATCTTCGACATTCGTCCCTCGTTATGTAATGTACTATTTCTGCGGATTCATATTGCATATAGATAGTGCATGCCCTCGCCTAGTGCTTATAATTCTATTTGCTTTATTACATTTTTTTTTACGTTACGGTATGTATGTGTACGTACGCTACTTTAACGTAATGAATTAAATTTTTGAATGAAGAGTCAATATTTAATTACGTTGAAATTGCCGGATTTCTGAAATCGAGAAATATATTAAAATTAATTTTCATTGTAAATTAAACTTGGTTAGCAGGTTACATGTTCAAAATCGTATTAAATATTGGAATATATTATGAGGAAATCATTTATTAATACTTATTTGTATTATTCAACGTATATTATCGAATTGGAAAATTAATAATTCACTGGTAATTACTGGCCTCGAGAGCAGTTGGAAATAAATCGTGCTCCAATTTCAAGCACATTTATTATACAAAATGCTAAATATTTTCGTTACGTAAAAAAAATGTATGAAGTTGAAACTGGCAGAAAATCTCATAGTTACTGACTTAGCCGTTTCAAAATTTTCGAACGCAAATATAGATTTCAACGTATATAGCATAAGAATTGAATAGAAACTCGAAGCAGAATGGGCAATCACTCGAAAGAGCGGCAATCTCAGAAGAGCACCGAGACCCATAATTGTTCACTATCAAGGCTTATGAAATCAAAGAGCAAAATAATTTTCTAATCCGTCAAGCTCTATTATCGTCAGCGTCGAAATCTCGGAACTCCTCCGAGTCTGTCGAAAATTTGGTCTGTCAGCTTCGGCTTCATAAGAAAATGAATAAACACTGCTATCTTCGCAAGTTCTAAACAAGCTTCAAGAAAAAACATGAAGAAATGAGCAAATTTCATCAGATTGGAGACGAAAGTGTAGAAGCCGCGATTCGTCAGTTGAGGGGCAAAAGCTCGCGAGCGCGCGCGCGCTCGTGAAGGTAGTTTTGTGGGTGAGAAAGGAGGGTAAGCACACTAGACCGCGAATCAGCGTGAATTTGCCCGGCGGACGGGACGGGGGCGCGGCGGGGGCCTCAAAGAAGCCGAAAGACGAAGGGCTTCTCTGACTTTGGCTTCGTAAACGAGCTCTCATCCGCACGAGAGCGAAAGCAACTTGCTCAAAGAAGAAAATTTCGCGCCTCAAGTGTGTAATCCCGAGGATGCTTTTCGTGCCGAGAGAGAGAGAGAGAGAATCGGCTGCGGTTCAAATCGTCGCTTCTTTTTAATTCTCTCTCTTCTCCTTCACTGCTTCGTATACCAGAAGAGATCATTTCCCTCGTATGACTTTATGAGATGCACACGCTTTCAGTTGCTTTCTTTTTTTTCCTTCACCTTCTTTCTTTCGCTTGCATGCACCTACTGACATACTTTTCTGCAAAATTCGATTAAATATGTAATTAGCCGTATCAAATATTTAAATATGTTACTCTTTTGTGCGCAAGTTTCCATGAAAAAGACTTGGCTTCACAAACCAATAAATTTTCAATTAGAACCCAAAATCAACTCAGCCGAAAAAGCTCCGTTCCGCAATGACAGTCCCCGCGGGAAAAAAAAGAAAAAAAAAGAAAAAAAAGAAATTCAATCGCTCAACCAAACCCGGTTCCAATCTATTGGCCTAATGAACGTTTCGGGGGGGATCGACACAATGCTCGCGTGCAAGCTTTCGCGTTTGCGTATGCGTGTGTGTTAGTACGCAGTGAGATGTCTGATTTGTATGCGAGCGCTCCGCGCGGCATCGCGGGCGTCGTAAATTTTTTACGAGCAACCCTTTGTCTTTGATGTCGGATTATCCGCGACGCGACGGATTTTTAAAGCCCCGCGCTCACTCGCATTTATTGACGTGTGTGTGCGCGCGCGGGCGGGACGTCAATGCAAATGAAAATCTAGTGTAGCGTTAAAAGCAAAACCAAATTTTCGCGCGATTAAAAAAAAATAAATAAAAAAATTTTTGCATTAAACGCTATTAGTTTGATAAAATCCATATAGCAGCAGTGGAGTCGTGTATATACATATATCGCTGGGCTGCCGCTGTTCGTCCCGAAGCCCCATGAAATTTGCAGGAAATCGCGCTTTGTTTCAGCGCTGCAGCCGGATTCTCGCAGATTCTCGCTCAGCTGGATTACGTGGAGATATTGGCGCCGTCCGCGCACGCCTAAATTATTGCCTCTCGCCATGTGCTTGATCGTTGGCTGCTCTCTTCGACCAGTGAAACGTTGTTTTCACGCTCTTTCTCTCTGCATTATTTCAGAAGGTCCCACGTAGTTAAATTAATAAATACATACGTGTATACGCTTTTGTTATGTATTATTCATTATTCGTTCGTTATCGTTCGAAATGTAGGATCAATGGAAAGGTATAATCGAAGATTGATAAGAGCCTTAATTTCATATTTCGAATAGATTGCTATTATTCAGTTTATTCGATATAACTGGAACCTCGACCGTGCACTGCACCCTCTGGCAATCGAAGCGAAACTCGCCCGAATAAATTGCTAATTGACGATGACGAGCTTTTGTCAAAAGCTCGCGAGCCGCGCTGCACATCTATTATTGCGTGGAAAATCTGTCCAGATAATAAATAAAATTGGCTGCTCTGCGCAGGGTGAAAAAGACAAAAGATATATACCTTGTATTTGGCATTGGTGGCAGTTTAACAGGTCCTAAATTCCGCGGAGAACCGCGCGAGTACTTAGTATAATTATGATGCAATTATTCATAAGGCAAGAAAAGAAGGGCTACAGAAGCCGGCGCGGGCCGTAGTATAATTTGGAAATAATTCTTGGAAAGTAGGGGGGTGGGGCGAGATTAATCGACTTTAAATGTCTTGTTCTTGAAGTGTGGGCGCGCGGGGCGGCGCGGCGGGAGGCTTTCAAAAAGGAAAGACCTTTGTCCAAGTCTCGCTCTGCTGGCAGGCAAGCATTAAAGCATTTTTGTTGAAAATCATTAGCAAAGTGAGTAAGGGAGCATACGAAAGCGGAAATCCGCTAACCTTCAAACTCGAGCTCGTCCGCCCCACCTTCAATCCGCTTCAATCCCTTTCGCCCTTTTCTCTCTGCCTCTGTGTATGTGTACACGATTCGCGAGGTAGGTTGCTTGCTTGCTTGCTTGCTTGCTTGCTTGCTTGCTTGCTTGCTTGTGCTCTCTCGTTAATGTTGAACAGAGAGACGGGGTGGCGGGCGGAGGGCTATGGCAAAGAGAGTAGCCGCTGGTCTTCCGTTTAGAGTGGCGTTCCGTGTATGCGCGCACGAATAAATCCGCAGGTGCAGAGCAAACAGATCTCTCTCGCTCGTCTCTCACGAAGGTCGCCGGAAGAGAAAATATCGAGATGGCGAAATTGATGTATGACGAGGGGGAAGGGAGGAGGGCTTTGTACGCGGAGATATGCGCAAGAACGGGGCTGCTAATGGAGATTTCAGAGGTTTTAGCTGTTTTTTTAATGTGCGGCTTTTGTTGGCTCAGTTGCTGCTGCTGCTGCTTTTAATGGACGAACTAATCTCCGAGTAATTAAGAGCTTTCGGATTTTGAAAGTTCGCTGCTTTTCAATTGTGAATTCTCAGTGACGCGCGTTAATAATAGATAAAAATAGTTCTTATCGGAGTTTAAATATCGGTAAACTTCGGCAAATATGTAGAAAAATATTCATAAGGTAGAAAAACAGTCGATTCGCGGGTCCATTGACAGGGCTATCTCTCTTTTTTTTCAAATAAGTCTCTCTCTCTCTCTCTCTCTCTCTCTCTCTCTTTCTTTCAGAGCTGGAGAGGAAAAAAAGCCCACATTTTATTCGAATGAATATATCGACGTGCCTTTTATTGCGCGAGCGCGCGCTGCTCGCGAGACTCGAAATGAAAAAGCTCCGCTAGTGTGTAACCAAAAAAAAGAGAGAGCCCATAGACTGAAAAAGTCGCAGTCGGAAATGAATGTACGTATAACCGAAAAGAAACAGTGTCGCCGGAAAAGGGAGAGGGAGAGGGAGAGGAAGGGGGGACGGGAGTTTGATGTATGTTCTAGCGCTTCAGAGAAAAGTACAAAAGGATGGAAAGAGCTATACGCTGTATTAGAAGGGAATGAATCTGTTGGGCAGCTGATAATTCACGGAATAAAATTAGCTAATACTTTTCTCGCTTTTTTTAGTGCGCACAGGGAAGAAAAAAAGCTCGAATTAACTCGAGGGAGAGAGAGAGAGAGAGAGAAGTTTTACGAGTTTTAACGTAGTTGTGAATTCTTGAACGGTATTGCAGTTAGTTATTTGAACTTGCTTAAGGGACTTGCTCCAGTTGAATAACTTCAAAAATTTGCATGAATTAGCTTATAGCCTTCTTTCATTCGCTTCATTAAGCTTGGCAATCGTGAAGGTAATTCATTAATATGTAATCGACTTTTCGATTGGTCGCAAATGCAATAACATTTAGCCACGTCGGTCAAACACTCGAAAATGACATGAAACAACTTGGCAAGTTCGCGGGGCAACGGGAAAATTCAGCGGTCCGAACTATAAGAGCAGGGAAGGATTATGGTGGTGAAAAAAATGTGCCGACAAATGGAGAAAACATAGGGAGGAGGGAGGCGTGGCGCGGGGGCCCGCATATCAAAAGGCTAATAACGGCAAAGCGAAAGTAAAACTCTCGCCCTCTCGACGAAAAGAGAGAAGTCGCATGCAAATATCGGAGTGTACGTACGTACGTACGGGGCTGAGCGAAGCTCGTGCGCGAGTACAGAGAAAGCGAGTAGAGCCATTCAAAGGCTTCCGCTCGACGGAAGCACGTCTGTTTACCTTAGGAGAAAGAAAAGAGGGCTTTTCAGGCAGCAGATCGCTCGCGAACACACACACTCGCACACACACACACACGCATTCACACACAAAGATCCGTCCGATTTCCATCGCTCTATTAAGCTCTTTGATCTCTCTTTCTCTCGCGATTTTTTTCAACGCACGCATCTCACTTTTCTCATGTAAACTCGATCAGCTCTGCGCGTGTTTGCAACGACAACTTTGGCATTCATGAATTTCTCAAAACTTTCCCTCCCGACAGTTTTCCAGCGTCGATCATCGCTTTTTGATCCTTCGCCCCCCGACGCTCATTTGATCATGCAGATTCGTGTTTACTATACAAACTTTCGACGCAGCAGATATTCAATAAGCCAGTTCAGATAGGTATCTCGAAGAAAAAAACCAAGCCTCTAATTAAGACTAGGAGCTTTAGAAAATGAAAAGAGCGAGGCGGCCGCGGGCGGGATAGTTGCACGCAGGTAAACAGGTGCCGACAGTCGTGATCGTCATCGCGTACGAACAGGTGTCGAAGTTTGCAGGTGTATAGATAGACGAGGACGGGCTGTTGGCCCTGGAGGGCGGAGGCCAATTAGAAAACGCTATACCAGAGCCAGTCGCACACAGGTGCTGCGACGCGACGCACGGGGAGACGAGACAGATCTCGGCTGGGAATTCCAATGATTAGTGGTTCTGCTGTTGATGCCGCCCGCCACTTCAAGCCACATATTTTCCAAAGGCCTTTTACAATTTTGAAAAACCGCCTGCAAAATTACATCCCTGGAGACTTCACAAGCTTTCGGCTGTTTGTCAATATTTCAACGTTATTTCATTGTAATCGATTAATTAGTCAGCACAGTGACACTCATATTCGTCCAGTAGTAGATAACCTACAAGGCAGAATCAACATAGTTTATCTACTTTCATTCAACGAACTTGAAGTAAGATTCTCCTTTCGAGCAAGAAGACAATATCTGACCCCAAGGGGCTGTTTAAACGTATCGATGCTTATCGAAGCTTTTCCAAGGTTTTTCATTCGTTTTTCTCTTTGTTGGTATTGCGTGGAATACGCTGTTGGTTTATTGCTCGCGCAGGCTGCGTACGAGAAAAGAGAGAGAGAGAGAGATAGAGATTTTACGACGGCAGCGTGATGCGATATACTTTTATGTTTCGAGAGAAATTGAAAAATGTTGTCTCTCTGCGCGCAGCTTCTTCTCTTCTCTCTTCTGGTCTGCTTTCCGCATAGTGTATCATTCGCGCGCGCGCGCGTGCACCCTGATATGTGCACTGTATTTTAAGTATTTTCGGGCGTCGTATCTTTAGCAAATGCACTTTTCCTATTTTTATACTCCGCGCCCGCGCGAACGTGAGCTTTGCTATTGTGCCTAGTTTGGATTCTCAGAGAGGGAATTGGTTTTCCAATTCTTCTTTTTTCGCTTGCGTCATATAGAGATTTGAAAATAGCTCGTGAGTGAAACCTTTCCGTCGGCTGGCAGAATTTTACTAGGATCATCCATTTTCATAAAATTTCTATATTTTCGAACAATGTAAGTGTTAAGAAATTCTTTGTCGCATAATTTAACTACAATAAATTGAATTTCTTAAAATAATTTCACTCAAACAATTTCGCATGTAATCATAATTATCATTGTTTCAGAATAACGATAAATCTCTATTACAACTGAAAGGAATAAAAATCTTTCAAATCAAAATTATTTTCCATCACTTATTTCCGTTACGTACTCGGCGTCATTTCCCAAATCGTTCAAATCCCGCAGAATCGAGAGAGAAAGGGGGGGAGGCACGTGAGATGAAAAGACTCAGAATCACTTCCAGTCGGTAACTTTGGAAAGTGATTTTTGCCCCGTGCGGCAGTCGCGAGCATTTGCCAAATGAACATTAATCGGGCGAAACCCGATCGATCGACTTTTCGCGGGCGGCAGCAGACAGTTTGCCGAGCTTTTGTTCGCGCGCGGGCACATTGCTTCAATCGCGAGCGAACGCGCACTTGTGTCGCCCGACGCCACCTGCAATAAACCTGTAAATCCGCAAATGGACGGCAACAGTTGCGACGAGAGCAGACACTCGCGCTCTCTTTCGCCCTGTCTCTCTATATATACGTAACCAATTTTTTTTTTCGCCTGGGTTGTCTCGTTTTTTTTTTTTTTTTTTTTGGGAGAGAGCTTGCTGCTGCTGCTGCAAGCGGGTGGCTGCTTTTTTATTTCGGCAAGAGAGCGTGATGGATGAAGTTGTTTTGGCTCGCGATATATTTCGTCGTTTTTTATTTGTTAGCTGCCACGCGCGAGCGCGTTTTTTGCTATTCGAGACGGCCCTGCACTGATTCGCGTAGTTAAAGCTCAGTTATTCCATTTGATATTTGCGCAATTGGACCAATCGAGCTTTCATCGAGCGAGAACAAAAAGCACAGCAATTATTTTCAATTCGCGCTGCGAGAGCCGATGTACAATAAAATTGCAGATTATTCCGTGCCAAGTTGCTCGCGGATAACATCCAATTTGACTCTGAATTTTCCAACGCGAACATTCCAAGTGTTACAAAAGCTTCAATTAAAAAGTTTTATCTGCTTCTTGTGTTTTTTTTTTTTTTTTTTGCAGCCCATTTGCGCAGGTGCGTTTTCGAATGGAGTCGGAGTCGTCGAAAAGTACTCGAGCGAGAAAGTTGAATCTGCATTCCGTGAGAATCCCCTAATGACTAAAAAACTGTGAAAATTTCTCGCTTCGAATTTTCCCTCCCATGCGCGGTCTGAATGAGACTAATTAAAGCGGCACAAAGCACGCCAAAACCAACCCGATTCACCTTTTACCACTACCAAAAAAACACACACACATATAGAGCCGTATTCCATTCAGCCCAGCGTCAATCAGGGCCCAGTTAATAAACCCGTGAGGCCTTTTATTTCATGACTTACAATCGCTCACACGCCAGTCAATCGGCATAGTAGTACGCGCGCGCGCAGCAGTAGTGAGGTGCTTAATTACGCTTGCAATAAAAGCTCGCTTGCGTTTTCGGCTCTTTCAAGCGTATACGTACAAGCGCGTTTTTTTTCATTCGCTCACGTGCATGGGTTATCGCCACTGATTGGCACCGGTCGAGTTTTTATGTTGGCAAAAAATCATTTCAATGATCATCGAATGCGTGCACCCCGCCCTTTTATTTTCGCGAATGCGAAAAGTTATATTCGTCTGAAGCTTTTCAGCGTCATTCATGACTACCTTCAAAACCAGGCTGTGCTTTAAAAAAAACCGAATGCGTTCCTTTTTCCATTTTATTTTATAATTGCCTTGGCGTAGGTACGAGCGATGTTTGAAATAACATAGCTTTGAAAATAAATATCTATGGCAAAAAACTTTATCTAAAATCTCAAAATGTTCTAAAAAAATGAAGGAATGAATAATGAGTGCTCGACATTATGTCTTTAGTAAATAAAAAAGTCATTACAATTGTTACAGAAAACAAAAGCAATACATTACCAGCTCCTGGCGTGCAACAACACAAAAGAAGCGAAGCAAAAAACATTCTTGCAAAAAAAAATCGGTAAGATCATAAAAAAAGAAGCATCTAGAAAGCGAAGGGTGGCTTGAGCACATCAAAAGGTTTGGCCGCAAAAAGCACACACACATACACACATATACCGACAGCGAGATAGCCACCCCGTTGCGCGCGAGAGTGCAAATAATTTTCAGATAGGACGGACGCCCAAACAACGAGGCTTGTCCCGTGCAGAGATACAAAGAAAGAAGCAGAGAATCAGGGTGGGAGGCCAGCAAATCCATTTTTGCGCGAGGGCGTGCCGAGTGCACTCGAAAGAGAGGAGAACGGGGCCATCGAGATGAGAAATATCGAGGAGATGACAACGCGTGTTTGTGCTGCGTTTGTGTGTGTGTGTGTGTGTGTGTGTGTGTGTGTGTAATGCTTTTGATTTCGGTCAGATGTACACTTACTTTCCAGACATTCTTCAAAGTATCTTCTCTCTTTTTCGAGAATGAATTCTTCGTAAGTGAGTATACAACCGAGAGCTAGGGGCATAAATGGATTGTAATTTTTTTTTCTTTCAACAAAGTTAAAAGTTTTATGAAATGGCGGATGCCAAAGCAACAGCTGGTTCTATGTGGGTCGGCTATTGCATGAGTGTGGATTATTTCGTATATCGATTCCTCCTATCGTGTTCTTTCGAAAGTTACTCTGTAGCAAATAAAAAAGAAAATTCTTCTTTTCTCTTTTTCTGATAAAGTTTGCCGAGCTGCAGAGAGAAGTTATGGTAAAATATGTGGAGAAAGTTGATGCAATACTTTGAATTCTCAGCTCTTCGCGGCATTTCAAGAAAATTAACAATTTGCCGCCTCGGCCTTGTGCTAGACGTAGTTGGAGCGTTAGGGAGTGAAGGTAGAATCTTTGAATTCGTTCATCGAAGTTTGAATATTAAACGTCTTGAGCTGCATCTTGGTCGTGTTTAAAGTGCAATTCAGTTTGCGCACTCAACTCGAAACTTGCGTCGTAATGAAGTGGCAGCACCTGCCCTGCAAATATTACGAAATTTTCTCTTTTTTTCTCTCTCTCTCTCTCTCTCTCTCTCTCTCCATACTCTCGCTCTAACTGCTGGCGCCGCTGCATCTCGTGGCTAGTAATGAACGAATTAAATATTATGACCTACTTCGTGCTTCACTTTCATCTCGTGGCGCAGCCTATCCGCGAAATTAATGTACGGCTCTTTCCCGCGGATCGTAACGGAAACTTTTTGACGTTCAGTCTTAGTTTCCAACTTTATGCTTTTGTGATTATTTAAATGTACTTCTTCGTTTTTTTAGGGTACCTTCTAGCGACCAAAAAACACCATTAGCCACTCAACTTCATTAGCAAGGCGAAAGAAAAACACTGGAATCAGCGGGTATTGAGGGCAATGTGTTTACTCTGCCACGGGTCCTTCTACTTCTCTCTCTTTTTTCGCTTTCTTGCTCGGAGATTTTCCGGGTCCTTGAGCCGAGTAGCGGCTTTTCCTTTGACGTGCCTCGCGCGCGCGCACGCCCTAAAAAGTCGCGCGCTCGCGGCGAACTGCAAATTATGCGCTAGTTACTTTCCACTGCTCTACTACACGCGTTTCCCCCCCCCCCCTTTTTTTTAATGTCGAGTGGTGCTTTTTACGCGCACTTGATAATTCGTTGTTATATAATTTAGATGAGCGCTCGTTTATTTGAATCTGCAGGCTGGAAAATTTAACTGTACATCTACGTGTATAGCGATTTGCACAGCTCAGCGATTAATTAAAAAATGAACCTTGTAACGTGAAAATAATTTGAAACTTTCTGATAGCTTTCAGTTACATTGAAGCGAAAACGGACGAATAAAAATTACAATTGCAACTGATAAAATTCATCAGTGAAAGAATTCAATTGGCTAAAGTCATTAATTCTCGACAAACGTATATTTCGCTAAAAGTCAATGATACATTAATAGAAGAAAGAGGGAACGACACGTAGTCAGAGAAAAAGTAGCCTGGCAGCCAATCCCCCGACTCTCTTTCTCCGCCCTTTCAACGAGTGGTCTGGGTCACGGCAGCGTAGGATAGGTAGAAGAAAGTCAAATATAAATCAACGCGCGCGGGTGAGTGTGTGTGTGTGTGTGTGTGTGTGTGTGTGTGTGGCGATCGGAAAATCGTTAAAGCGAGCGCGACACGGCCGCGTGTCAGCGATAAAAAACAATAAAGAACGCAGCTGCAAAAAACAATGGCGGTCGACGTTGAATTGGTCTTGGCTGAAAGGGAGCTTTTATCGAGGCTTGCACACGTATCCACGCGCATTGGCGCTTTTGGCTTTTGCTCTGGGCAGCGCACGGCAGCGCGGCACGAGGATTTAGAAACGCTGGTATATGTAGGTATAGTAGAGCGAAAGATCGTTAGGAATTCCTCCTGCGGTGAGTTTTGTGCGGCGTTGAGTACTAATTGGAGTGCAAGTTGAATGATTATCGATAATAAAGTGTGAAATACGGCTTTCTCACGTGAAAAAGTTGTGTCTTATAGCGTTGTTATAGGGTTATGTATAAAAAGGATTCTACACAATCTCAAAATATTATGTATAATTTGAAATTACATCCAATTTGACAAAATTGTATATAATCTGTATATACAATTGTACATAGTTTTTAACTAGTACTAGTAGTACTTGACAGTATGTCCAATCTGACAAAATTTTATACACAAAATAACTGCGTTACGTTGTTATTAGCGACGAAACAAATATCCAAGCAGTTGTTTTGTGTATAAAATTTGGTCGAATTGGACGTAATGTCAAGTAATGGTTAAAAACTGTGTACAATTGTATACAGATTGCATATAATTTTATCAAATTGGATATAATCTCAAATTATACATAATATTTTCAGATTATACATAATAGTTTGTCAAATTATAAATAATCTTATAATATTGTGTAGAATGATTGTTATACATAACTCTAGACAAAATTTTTTCACGTGGCTTGGTCGAGGACTTTGATGATGTTGACAAGAAAATTGCTGTTTCCAAGCGATGTATATCAAGGCATGTTAACACGCGGCAATAGCTGGCATCGTTGAAAATTCATCAGCAGGCTTGAATGATGTGAAAGCAGCGAGCTCATTGGCGACAGTGTGTAGCCAGTGTATAGCCAGTGTTGAGGTCGCACAGCATTAAAAACATGTATAAGCAAACACGCGCTGATTTGCATTTGCACAATAACGTGGCAAACTAAGCCCCTTGAATGCGTGTAGGCAGGCAGGCAGGCAGGCAGGCAGCGCGATAGCTTGCTAAACAATGCACCTGCGAACGGCCTATCTCTGCAATAGCGTACTCCCTTGCCACCCCCTAACCCAATCCCAAACCAATGTAGGGAAGAGAGAGAGAGAGCAGCCGTATCTTTGTCAACTGCTGTCTCGCAGCCCTATATCACGCTACTGCTTTATGGCCTTTCTAAAGACCTTCACTATTATTTCGATAGCCGTGCGGATTATATTCTGCGTATGTATCAATGCATAATCATCAGTCTAGCTTATCTATATATACTGCAATTTTTTTATTGCATATATATATATATATATATATATCCGAGGCTCAAGGTGTCGCAACAAGTAACAAGGATGACCTTAAAATTATGAAAGTTTGATCCAGTAGCATGATTAATCGCGCTGGCAGCTCGACGCCACGCTCCGAAATAGATTAATCGCATTCAGCGGCTAAATTAATACACGGCCATGAGCCCTCTATGAAGGAGTCTCCCCCCCCATCCCCCCTCCTCCCCTCCTCCCGTAGAGCACAAATTAATTATCCGAATGGCGCGTGGTCCTGGCAACGAATTAATTACCACCTGCGCGCCGCGTATACACCGAACGCAGCGGGCTTTTCAAAGAAAAAACCAAGATGTGTATATTACTCGATTCGCATTGCTGGTGGTTTCTTTTTTGGGGGGGAGGGAGGGTGGTAAATACGCGCTGAGGGAAAGGATTAAAAAGTAAAGGGGGTAGATTGCATGCAACTTGAGCGCTCAAGCAGCGCGTGATCGGGCCATTGGGCTGAATTAAGCGGGCAAACTTTTGCCTTTGGCAGCACTAACGCGCTACGGATTGCCGTTTACTTTGACGCAACGGTAATGGGCTTCTTTCTTCTTCTATGCTTCTTCTCCTTCTCCTCCTCCTCATTTTTTTAGACTTCTAAAGTACCTCGAGTTCTTCCAGTCCAAGTGTGTAGAATCGCTTGAATATTTATGAATTCTGACATTTCATTTGTTCACTCGAAAAATGCCAAAGATTGTTGTTTCCTTTGCGAATGAAACAAGTGAATCTGCTAAATATTTTCTATATATTATTCATAGTATTAGAATTCATTAGAACTCATTAGAAACTCGAACTATGATGGGCAGTCACTCAAGAGAGCGTCAATCTCGCAAGCAAGAGTACCAAGCGTTGCACGAGACTTTATGCAATTCGGAATTCATTCAAAATAGAATCCCGACAAAACTTGCTGTGCACCTTGTTTATAGCATTAGAATGCTTGTGGATTGTCATATCCGATCATAAACTGATTAGTAAGTATTGTTTCAAATCTTGATAATACTCAGGCTGATACTCATACGCTGTGTCCAATTTGCTTTTGGAATTTTTGGCCTGAGATCAATTTGCTTCGGCTCAATTTGTCCTTTGATTAGAATGTCAACTGTGTAATAGATGAAAAATTCAAACAAAAAATAATTGTTTCATCAAGCTGTATAATCGATATTTTAGAATACGAAATAACATTTAAAAAGCATTTTCGACCGATATAATCCGAAATGCCGAATGAGAGATTGGAAGAGGATGGAAATAAAAAAAAAAGAAATAAATTGAAACTGATAGGGCAAACAAGCAACGAGCCAAATTCCATTAGGGTTGAAAATCCAATAGAAGCGAAGGCCGAGGCAGTCCATATATCCGAGCGTCACGAGAAAGAGCGAGCCAAAGAAACACGCCTTGCGCGCGAACGGGGTGGCCGGAAGCGGCCGATTGCCTCTCGGATTCAATTAGCCAGGGGCGCACTTAATCACGGCAAATTAATGATTCTCGTCGGGGAGAAAAACCAGGCCACGTAGTCGCACGCTCATTACTTCCAGTCCGACCAACTGCACTGCACACACACACACACACACACATCTGCACTTGCTGGTTATCGTACATGTCTATGGCTTTACCTGTATGCACCTATGTGTGCAGTATTATAGGCTATTCGCCCGCAGCGGTTAATATGCGCAAGGCCGAGTATTCTTGTAATGTTATTCAATTAGCCCAAGCGAAGTGAAGTGAAGCTCGTTCGCGCTAATAATGCGCGCGTTTCCGCATTGCTGTCAACTGCCTGCGCGTTTCTGGATAAACATTAGGATGTTATAGTGCTTCCGGCAAATGCGGATTACTTGAAATTTGAGCAAGCATGCTCGTTGAAAGCATCTTACTCGATGATTTTTTTAATTTTCAAGCTTCCACGGACAAAAAGAGCGCCCCAAAAATCAGCCGTTTGAAAACTTCGGGTATCCTCTCGACTGGTCAGACTGGCAACTTTGCAGCACTGGCGTCGCTGCTCCTCGACGACGCCACGGCGCGGCGTCGCTGGCGTCTGGCTCATATAAATTCAAATACCATCTGGCCAGCCGGTGGACCGAGCGGAATTCCAAGAGGGACCTCGATGGGCGGCTCTGTCGCGCAAATTTAAATTGAACCTCGCGTTCCTCATACGCGCCCTCTCTATTCTATCTCTGTCTCTCCCTTTCGCGCTTCTTTATTATAGACCTGCCTATGGATGAGAAACTCGTGTAGTACTATTTACAAGTTTTTTTTTTTTTTGCTGATAACGAGTCTCTACTTGGGATTTTTTTTCAGGAATAAGCTTGTCCAATACACCTCTATACGGCTAGAATTCGTAGAATTATCATGTTGATTATTTCTTTTGAGGCTAATCTATAGTTGCAATTTTTCGTTTTAATTTTCAAGAATGTTTATAAAATACTACACACAATCTATCTTGGTCACTGTCGATATTCTATTTAGTTAAAAAATGCCGCAGTAGAACAGTTTGCAATAATATTTACTCCTCCCCTTCGACAAAACTGAAAATCAAACTGAAAGTCAATATTTATTCGAGTCAATGGAATATTCTTCGAGCGTCTCTTTTAATCACACACAGTTCAATTTTATTGTACGCTGGAAATATAATGAAAAGCAAATAGTCGGCGTATGCGCTTTTTCCCGTCGCTCTCTATCAATGCACCTGTCTTTTTGCTTTCGCAAACTCATCTCTGGATACCGCGAGAGCGACACATATAGACTTTTATTCGAGCCGCGGAGAATTAAAGTACGGTTTGGTCGGATAATCCAATTAAAATTGGGGAGCGATATGAAAAGCAAAGCCGAAGGTCACGTAGGCGCTTGATTAATGCTCGCGTTCGCTTTGCCATGTGTTTTTCTTGCTTTTCCCATACTGACAGGCGCACAGCTCGGATAAGGGAAAGAACTTTTTCCAATTCATATTCATGTATTTAATTTGCAAGTGGGAATTTGAGCTCGCGAGTCATAAGGATTTTGCATTTTCATAAGAGCAGTCTCGTTGTTGAAAAGCAATCAAACTTACGTGTCATAGCGCGCAGCCAATAAAAGTCTACATACACGACGAACGACTCACCTGAAACAGATAAAAGACGAAAACAAATGACGTTACATTAATAAAACTAAAGCGTGAACTTGAGCATAAAAAGCTGAGAAGTATACCCTTCACAATCAATAATTTCCGCGCGATAAAGCAGCGCATCGATCAAAAGTCTCGACTCGCGGGGCGATCGCTCAGAAAAAAAAAGAAAAGCTCCCCCTCACGGTGGCAGCGCAACAGAGTTTTCTAACCTCTTGTCGCTATAAAATACACATCAGCGAGAAGAGAGACGCTCCCTCTCCAATCCATTATTATAATCCGTGGAGCGAGCAGAGCGACGGTATAAGGGATATAAATTCTCCACTCCCACAGCCGCTGTCTATACATATAAGTATATATTCGCCGAAGCAGTAACAAAGTATAGGTCTACATAAGCACGTTGAAAAATCGCGACGACAAAACAGTGCTTGGGCGCCGCCGCATAACGAGAATGACGAGAAGGCGATGGATGGCCGATGAGTCACGTGGAACTTTTCGTACAGCGGAAGCGAGGGCGAAACAGCAGCAGCAGCAGCAGCGATACGTTTGTCGCGAGGCTCCAATTTATAGGTAGGAACAAGTTGGAATTTTTATTACACTCTTTCGCGCTCCTTTTATCCGATTATATCAATGTACATAAATAACGAGTTGAACGCACGAAAAAAGAAGAAAGAATGCGCTAGGTTTGTAAAAAATTTGGGCTATTATACATAAGTAAGCTTATAAGCCCTGTTAGAAATGATCACGAATAATTCGCGAATTTTTCGTGAATTTAATGGGTTAAGAGCGTCACGCTTTAAA
>JAWWMK010025672.1:0-15904 GCA_035047105.1 Galeopsomyia nigrocyanea
CCCATTTGATTATAATGGGAAAATGCCGAAAAAGTAGTTCCTGCAGACTTTTCCAATGTTCACGAGCATTTTCCGTCACTATATACCTTAAATAAGAAGAGGAAATACATAGGTCCGGTAGCCCTAGCGGCGAAAAAAAAGTTTTCAATTCTGGTCCTCAGAAAATAAGTACTGTTTTCTGGATTTCGTCATATACGAAAACAATACGACAATAACGCAAATATATATATATATTATATTTCTCGGTGTAATTTATTCTTCTGCAATGGAATATTGAAGTTCGCTGGCGATTGTGATATTTCAAACAACAATTCATTACGACGATGCCGGACGTGATGATTACGAATCGTCCGCGTCGGTGGAAAGGAAAAAAAAAAGAAATCCGAGAAACAAAGAAACTGGGGGAAACGTAATGAAAACGACTTGACTGACTGTGTACCTACCATATATAAAATCGTGGTGGTTGTCTAACATGTCTATGTCAAAACAGAAAAAAAAACCGTGGCGCATACGCACTTGTGTGTGTGCACGATAACTCTCGTCGAGAAAAATACATGATCTTTCGACGAGATGATAATGAGTAAACGAGGAAAAAAAAATTATGTATATATAGTTCGTGCGATGATGTCAATGTCAAGTTCGATACAACCTCGTCTTTAACTGTATTTTTTCGTTATCTGTTAATTAATTTGACTTTTGAAAGAGAGAGTGAGAGAGAAAAGCGTTTCGCGACATATACAGACATTAAGGGATATAAAGAAAAGTCAAATTTATCGCCGTCGCTGCGCGAGCGCGTGACCTTTAACACCAAATCGTCTCGTATCTGCGAGCAGCGACAATACAACGACAATAGCGCGTGACATACAAAGAGGATTTTTATTCGCGAATTTTCGGCGGTTCGAGACTAAAGAAAATTTTAAATATGATGTAGAAGTGTAGCGAATGCAAAAAGCTACGGGAAGTTTAAGAACGTAAAAATTGATGTTAAATGTTATCGAAATTGACATTGAGATATACAAGTGTGTAACCTGAGTCATGGCACTTCAATATGTTATCAACAAAATTTCGAGTCTCGCATTTTTATCAACGATTAATTATTGTCAAGGACTAATCCAAATTACATATTTTACACGATAAAGATTACAATTTAAAAAAAACAGAGTATTTCCATTTTCCAAGTATAGGTGAGCGAAAGAAAAAAAATGTGGTCATCGCCAAAATTAGTCTGCGTCTCCACTATCGCCGAACATAATTATGTCAAAGTTTGGCGTTGCAATCGCGACGATATATATCCCCCTCGCAAAAAAAAAAGAAAGAAAGCGAACGATTTCACATCCCGTTTCGATAGCCTCCATCTCACTCTCCGTAATTTTTTTTTCGCGCAATAATAGTATGAGTAAGTGTGTCTGGAAAATAACAAGAGGCGCTAAAAAGAGGACAAGACTTATTACGAGTGTTCGCTCGACAGAGAGAGAGGGGGGGGGGGAGGAAATTAAAATGTGCATCAATGGACCAATTGGATCGACGATAAAGCACAAGAGTGTGGTGTTGCTATACTTTGCGTGCAGCGTTTTGCGATAAAGTCTTTGGCGCGGTACAAAGTTTAAACTGTGCGCCACTCGACACTCGTGATTTTTGCTTGTATGCGATACACATGCATGAGACGATACGCAAAGTAACTCGCGCGCAAAAAAAAAAAAAAAAAAAAAAAAAAACACGTGTGTCAAGTTGTATTACGCTGACCGACGCGACTTCAACTTTTTTTCTCTCTCTTTTTCAAGAGGGTTGTGTGAATCATCGCTCAACCATTCACCCTCGCGTGCACTTACGCACGTCGACCGCGGCCGTACAATATGCGTTTATACCGAGAGAATAAATCAGAATTCAATTTTTTTTTTTCAATCACAATTTCGTAAAAAAACATGAAAAAAAAAGAAATAAACGATTTTTCGCGAATTCAATCCTCGTTAAACTTGTTAATTATTAAACTATGACGCAACCGATATAACCACTATAATATTCTAATAATAGCGAGCAAAAGTGCACGCACGATAGGCGCGATTTAGAAACGAACGAACGAAGAAAAAAAAAAAAAAAAACCAGCTTCGTTATTATCATTCGCTTTCTTATTCCTCGACGACGCGCCGTCGCGGGAGAAACGATCTTAATATAAAGAGACGTTTTTTTTTTCAACTGTCCGTACGTCGGACATTTATGAGCAATGTGTCTGGCACTAAATATGTCGATCATCAAACTCGACTCGAGCGTTATCGTTTTCTACAAATGAAAAAAAAAAAAAAAACAATTTCACACGCAATCTTCGACTAATTAGAATTTACAATTATTTTTCTCCCTCGGCAAACTATATAATTAAATCACGTACAACACAAAGCAACTAAAAAAAAGCACACACACACATACAGAGAGACACTCAGCGAAACACGAAAAACAAAAGCAGCAACAACAAACCGGTATCATAGTCGGCGAGAAGGGTAAGTCGGCAGCAGAGTAGATAGTCGTTGGTGTGTGCTATATAAAGGTGGGGGTGAGGGCACCACAGCAGCAGCGGCGGCGGCCAAAGCACTGACGCTATACATGCCAGGGAGGGTAGCAGGTTAGCGTGTTGTCTTTTGCCCCAAAGTTTTCGAGGGGTGGGGAGAGAGAGAAATTGTGAGCACCTGCCGTCGTCGTCGTCGACGTCGTTGTTCTCTACCTCTAAACATGTGTCTGTGTGTGGGTGTGTTGTATCCCTTACCTTAGCGACTCGTGTCGCACATACACAGGTGTATATTTGTATATATTTACCCGCATATTTCGTAACCAAGTTCAATGGACAATGCTCTTTGCAGGCGATGAGTTCGTTTCAGTTGGTATATACTTACTTCTTTTTTTTTTTTTTTTTATTCTCGCGAAAGCTCGTTCAGTTCAATTGTAGGGGACATTTTTTCAATGAAATAGATAGACGTAATCTTTTTCGAATTAAAATAAAAATTTCATTTATTGCAATCTTTCTCTCGTATATATATGTACATTGGATATTTGATAGCAGGAATTTTTCCTGGAACAAAATCGCAGTTCTAAACACGTGACTATACATAGAACCTCTCTCTCGCTAAATGGCAAATACACAGATGATAATAATAATTAAAAAAAAAGAAATAAAAGCTCGTTACATTTGCATATACTCGAATCGAAGCTTATCGAACTACAAGTTTTTACAGACACATGGAGAATGTCATTATTGCCACACTACTAGCGTAGGATTGGTTTGATAAACATTATAGAACGAATTGTTTTTTTTTTTGTTGCATACATGTGCGCACGTCGATACAATATTATTCGTGCTCGCATCTAAGCTATAATTACATACAATTATATATTCGTAAAACTATTTTAAAACTTCATTTATATCTCATTAGTTACGTATAATAATTGTCAATACAGTGTTCTCGTAGCCTAGAAACTAGTTAAAAAATAATTTATTAAAGCCTAATATTCGCGGCGCATGAAAAAGACACCGCGCTTTCCGCATGCTTACAATTCATAAGTCAATTTCAAACTATACTCGCACACACACACACATACTTATTCGCGTATATAATCCTGAATAGCAGCAAAACTTATATTAGCGAAGTATTTAATTAAAAGAAATCGAAAAATTTTGTATTTCTTAATACATAGATCGCGTGACTTCGCCTATACGTTACAAACATCGTGAATTTTGTCCATATAGGTATACAATTGTCGTATCCCACGATAAAGTAAACAAGAAACGCCTTCATAGAATATAACGTGAAGAACGGGATATAGTTTCGTGGCATTCGACATAATAAATATAAAAAAAAATACGAGAAAGTGAAGCGGAGTGAGACTCGGAGCAATTCCGTGCCAGGTAAAGCCTCGCAATCATAACTCATCCATCTCTCTCTCTCTCTCTCTCTCTCTCTCTCTATCTATCTATCTCTCTCTCTCTCTCTCTCTCTCTCTCTCTCTTTCTCGCGGTGGTGCCTGGAACGAGGCTGCCCCGAATAAACGAAAATGTCGCGTGGAATAGACAAAAATATATATATATAAAACCTCCTCTCTTTCTCTTGCTTTCGTTAAATATATACGTTTATATCCCTTATTCATACAGTTTCTCTTCTCTCAACATCGTTATCGTCCTCCGTCCGCAACTGTTCTTCACAAAACGATAACACTTGTGTCGCGATATACCTTATTTACATGCCTTCGCGCGCACGCACACACTGCACTTTTTTTTTCGCAACAAATAATAAGAGAAATCAAGAGAAAGAGAAAGAAAGAGATAGCGATTAATCGCACAAACACAAGTACATAAAACTTCTAGAAATACAATTTCTTCGCGGCGCGGTCTCCGATCATCATCATCACACAATTGCACCACCGCGCCTCGAGGCGCATCCAGCCCGAGCGCCGAGCGCCTCGTAAAATCGTCCCAACGGCAGCTGAAGATAGCAGTAGACGCAATACGGCAGCGGATCCCAAATCAAAAACAGCGCCTCCCTCTTGTCCAGCAATTTGGGCCGGCCGTCGTCGCTCGTCGCGGCGTACGCTTCTCGAAGCGGTCGCTGCTGCTGTCGATGTCGACAAGGTCGTTTCAATATCAAACTCGCCTGCGAACTGCCGTGACACAGATAAGCCATCGGTACACCCACTCGACAACCGATCGCCATCAACTCGCCGGGTTTGTCCTCGAGAGCGATCAATCTGAAGCTCAAGTGTCCGCTGACGGGTCGGACGTCGCTACGCTCGGAGAAGAATCTCTCGAGCCAGCGGGTCACTTCCGGTTGATCCTCGGGTATCAGGCCAACCTCGTCGACGCGACACGTAACGTTGGCGAGTACTCGCGAGTCGCGCAGAGTCGTGCAAGTGACGTAGTGAACACCAGCCGGTTCGCGGATGATCAGCCAACGTTGATTCCTCGTCGACTGCCATCTCTGCTGCTGTCGACGGAATTCCGCCGAGCTCGCCGGTAATCTCAGCTCGGTCAGCGGTCGTCTCTCGCGCATGCCAGCCGGACCAGCTGGCATAGCGTAATGCACGGCGGTCAGTCCGCCGTCCTCGTACAATCTCGCGGCCTCGTCGAGACTGTCGAGCAGCCGATGCCCCGGCGTTGGCAAACCTAACCTCTCGGCGCGACTCAGCAACTCCAGCGGATCGTCGAGACGCGCCAACTCTTGAGCACCGGGCACGAAGCACTCGCAGCCCAGAAGCTCCAGATGCGGCTTGGCCAGTGCGTCGAAGTAAGCCGGCGAGCTGGCGCTCACCGGCACGTAATGGGTGCATCTCTCCTTGCGCACGATGTCCTGAAGCGCCGCTACGTAGGCTGCTGCGCCGAAACGGCCCGGACGCGGTAGACTGTAGTACCTCGAGCAGGCCGACGAGAATCTTGCCAGTCCGAGGAGACCCTCGAGCTCGCAGACTATCACGCGTGCACCGCTGTTGGACAGATTCCTCGCGAGATGAACGCTTTGCACGCCACTGCCACCCGACACTAACACGCACTTGCGCCTCTCGCCGCTGCTTGTCAACTCCGCGCAGTCGATGCTGCTGGATCTGGACGACGGCGTTCGACGACGGAAGAGATTGAGCAGCCATGCGAAAGCTGCGAAGGGGATACGCAGGGTCAACCAAGCCAACCACAACCAGCAGGAGAACCAGACGAGTGGGGCGAGGAAGGTGTAGGTGATGACTTTCCTCGCGACGCGGATCAAACTACTCAGCAGTCGCCAGATGTACGATGGTGATTTCTTCGCTTGTACTGGTCGCTTTTGCTGTTGCTGAATTTGACGCTTGCGTTTAAGTTGTGGATACAAAGCTGCTGGTCCTTGCGGCGATGCGCCTTGCTTGTTCGTCGCTGACAAGCCCCTTAGGCAGGCGGCTTCTTCGCTGCTGCTACAGGCTGGCATTGTTTTATTGTTTCTTCTTTTTTTTTTATGTTGGAGGATTCTGGTTATCGGTCGATGCTACTGCTGCCTCGGCATCTCTCTTGTTTTGTTTGTTTGCGAAATCTTTCTCTCTCTCTCACTCTCTCCGTCGACTTTTCGCGAGCGACTTTCAATACCCGACTGACGTTGATTATATTGCTGCTGCTTGCTTCGGACGAAGTGTCTCCGTACGAATGAGAATTTCTGTGTGTGTTTATCTTATCGCGGATATATACCACGGCGAGACGCGTGCAGCTAACAACACCGACGCTGCGCGTTTTTTTTTTTGCAGATCGAGAGAAGAGAGAATCGTTGCATTGCTATATGTGGAAAAGTAGAGAAAGAGAGAATAGTCGAGAAATGAGGATGAAGATTTTTCGTCTGATGGAAAGATTCTTGAGAGAATCGAGTTTGTGGTTGGTGCAGCGCGCTTATTTGTTTCTTTGCGAAACTTTGGTTCTAACTTTAACACTTTCTTATCTCGTTAATTATGAATAACAGACAACAATGGACATTAATCGATGACTTTTTTTTCTGTTACGGAATCGAAATATCGAGTTTGCGCTGAAGAACGTTGTAACTTGAAAAAGAAGAGACATTTATTGAATGACTGCGAGCTTTCTTTTAGTGATTATATCTAGAAGTAACTGAAAACTGAAAGGGTATCATTTCGTAATGCCAATATTCCATTCAACTTTTCTTATCATTCCCATAGTCTCCTAATTTAGAAATGAATTAACTTGACGCATATTTTTTTTAATGATATGATGTGCATAAGCTTATATGAAAAATTTAGAGATGCATGCAATATTTGCACATTCGAAATTCAATACAATTATTCGTCACTGACGGCGATATCTCCTTTCGTGTATAAATAACATTTGAAGAAAAAAAAAACGGTATATATATTGTTAAATGAATTATTTACAACGAGATATTGATATTTCACGAAAGAAAGCTTCAGCAAAGTATAACAATGCATCTTGCAATATCGGGCAATGGAAGAATTCAAAAATTATTTCAATGATAAAATCGTTTCGTCGAAATAAATTCCGTTTATTACATCATTACTAAGCGATACTTATTAACGCCGTTATTGTAAATGGCGATTAAACGTCTGATCGAAAAATAGAAACTTAGTTTTATCTTCAAGCCCCATTTAATTCGATATCCATAATTAGACATATACGTAAAAAAAATGCCACGCGCAATCTGTATACACGAAGTACTCTGATGGCTGTGGCGTGATAAACGTATGATATAAGTTAATTCTTGTTGAGATTAGAACACCTTGATTATCTAACAACAATATGGATTAACGATAAAAATGAATTTACTGTATTTTTCACATTATCTGCAATAAGAATTTTTAGTCCTTGTCAAAACTTCGCTTATCAAGTCAAGACATCAACAATGATTCGGAGCCACTACTTCAAATCTCGCGCCGCGCAGTTGCTAGCGATCACGTGGGTTCCAGCCGCGCGCGTCGGACAGTAAAATGTCAACATAAACACGCCGCTTGACGTTCGCCAACAAAAAAAAAAAAGGATCTTGCCAAAATAATAAAGTGCTCGGTGCGTGAATTTGCAAAATGTCATCGGACGAAGAAAACGATGAGTTAATGGATTTGGAGAAGATTCGAGATGGAATACTCAGTACGCCAAAGAATGATCGAATGCAAGTCAGTGCTTGGGAAGACGATGATGATGGTATCGAGGAAACTATGGACGCCGCAGGTTATATATATATATTTTTTTGCAAATTCAGTTCAAGTATATCGAGTGTTCGAGTATATGAGCAGAAGTTATTAAAAAGTTACTTTTGCGGTTGCGAAATTGATTGATTTGTTTGTATTACCGGCAGATCCGAAACAAAAAGGAATTCTGGAAGCAGCAGAGAATGGAAAATTGGATAAAGTAAAAATGTATTTCTCAATGGATCCTGCATTAATCAATTGTGTTGATAATGATGGCTATACTCCACTTCACAGAGCTTGCTACGGCAATCATCCAGAAATAGTGAAGGTAAATCAATTTTATTCAATCGCAGAGACACAATTTACATAACTTTTATCACTGTAGTTTTTGCTGGAAAATGGGGCTAAAATTGATGCAAAAACTGAAGATGACTGGCAGCCACTTCACTCGGCTTGCTGCTGGAATAATGTGGACTGCGCTGCAGTTTTAATCGACCATGGTGCAGATGTGAATGCAAAAAGCAAGGGCGAACAGACACCCTTGCATTTGGCATCTGCTGGTTCCCAAAATTCTCCATGTCTACAGATGTTTTTGTTACATCCAGATGTGGATCCAAATATTAAAAACTCTAGTGGCGATACAGCTTATGATATTGCCAAGAGAAATGGGAAATATTATCCTATTTTTGAGATAACGGAGCCATGCTTGAATGACATTTAAGTAGGTTCACAATTGTAAGTTTTTTTATTTGTCAATCATAATTTATGATAAGTTGAACGTATACAGATATTTTTAAATTAATCATCATTTTCTAGCATTCATTCATTTTTTAGCACTGAAACTTCTTATATTTAACATTCTTGTTGATAAATGAGAGACTAGAATATTAAACTTGAATAAATATAATTTATTACATTATTTTATATATTAGTATACATTTTATAATGAAAACGCATTTACAAAAATTGCTAAACTTGTTAAATGTATAATAAAGTATAAAAATGTACAACTGCCAAGTGAAGTTTCATAAAAACAATAATGATGATTATAATTTATAAAAACGAATAAAAATAATACTTTAGTAATCCACTTTGTAAGCGTATAAAATACATCTTGATACATGTTAAAATGTATTAGATAATAACCATAAAGTCTTTTTTCTTACAATCATTACATTTTTTTTTTTACAAATCTCGATTAATTTGATCATTTGGCTTCATTCTCTACAGAAAATATTTTTAATGCTAACGTATATCATACAATTTTTTTCATATATCAATGCTTTTGGTCATGATTTTTTTATGAAAATATATCCTAATTATTCAACTCAAAAATCACATAAATTTTTTCTTCTAAAATAACAACCTGTTGAGACTGGAAGCATTAATAACAATTTCATACATCTATAATATTCAACATCTCGACGTTTTTTCTTTGTTCTAATTTGAAATATCACTTTTAAAATCTCCAATGTTTAAATTCAAAGAGTTGAGAGATTAACGAATTTCGGTGTGCCATTGTTCAATTTTTTAGCACCTTCCCAAATAATGACAGTACAGTCTTCGGTAGCAGTGTACAAGTGATGCTGGTCATGCGACCACGTTATCGCGACAATTGCTCCGCAGCCCTTGCCGCTCACAATTTCACGGACCAATCTCAAGTCCCAGCTGCTCCAAAGTCTGGAAAAAACAAATACATCAGTTCGCTAATCATCTTTTCATCGAGACCAGAGTACTTTGACGAATAAAAATGTTACCTGACAACCCCATTGTCTAGGCCAGTTGCTACAACATTAACAGAGACACCTTCAACAGCATTACTATAACAAAGAGCAGTAATCTTCCTCCTCGATACCACAGATCCGACTAGCCTTGCATTGATGGTATAAACTCGTAATTCAGATCGATTTTCCAAAGAATTATTACTATTCAAACTCGATATCTGGTAAACTACCGCAATATCTCCTAGAGTTTCACTTATCGATACTAAACTTATTAGATACGAATGTTCGCGAGGAATTGATCTGACGTAAGTCAAACTGCAAAAAACAAGAAGTTTAATAACTCATTTATTCACGGGCACGAGTATGTTCGTTCAATTAAACTCACCTATTCAAATCCCAAATAACTAAGCCGCCTTCGTTATCAGCCGAGACGGCGATGCTGAAAGCTCGTGACAAATCAATGGCGGTAATACGATTTCTATGGGCAAGTAGAACTGACGGCGAAGCAGAGTTGAATTCTATTTTGCCGGTAATACTGACGGAACACTCGTAAACGACGATCCGCCCAGACGCGTATCCGATCCAAAATTGGCCGCAATCGGGTGCAGATTTCATAATCGCGATCTGCAAATAGACCAACAAACAGTTCAAACAAACCACTTGAAATGATGGATATACATATATATATATATGCTTGTATACACGATACTCACGGGATCCAAGCCGCAAGCTTTGATGAGAGGCCTTGGCGGCAGCTCTTTTTTCGTCTTCAATCGTGCGATTCCGTCCGTGCTATTCCAAGAGGCTAATGCCGCACCTAGTACCGACGTGTTACTCAGCATTCCAGCGCCTAAAATTAGTTCGAGTGTTTTTTGTTATGCACGCTGTTGTCGATGAAATGCAAGTTATCACGCGAAATACCTTTGTCCTTCGAATATGCGAGAATCAACGTGGTGCAGATTGGTAGTCCGAAAACATCACCCGTTACCAATGGGACAAGGGAAGCTAGTAAAACCCTGTGTCTGTGCTTCCAGCATACTGTGGGCTCGTTGCCTGGTGCACCGACGTAATTACCCCATCTTATACCTGTTGAAATTAATTTTCAATTATTGATTAAATAAAACTTTTCTTTAATGCACGTCCCACTCGAATATTACCTTCAACGCCTTCGATCACCGGTGGAATATTCGTAGGAATGGTAGCTCCAAGATTTTGTATCGGCAATGGATGAGCAGCTCTGAACAGTTGAGCAGGCGTTTGCCCATACGTTTTCACCATAGTCTCCCACGCTTGCCTCTCCAGTGGATCGGCGATTTGATCGACGTTGAAGCCGTAATACGTCTGCGTATCGAAAATAATTAGTCGTAGCTCAGTAAATTTAAATTGAAAACATCGTTGTCTTACCGCTGGATGGAAAACATTGATTGCCTCGACCGCTGGTTTGCCCGTTTGCCTGAATCCAAAGACCAAATCGATCCAGAATGGCAATACTTCTCGGACTATATCGGATTCTAGGGCAGCTCGATGAGCCAATATGAATAATCGAGCGTCACCGCCGCACCAGTTTGGTAACTCTACGTCACCGACTCGGCTTCCGTTTTGTCTCACGCCGAAGTTAAAATCTACGAAAGATTATTGAGCATGTTACAATTCATCGTCGACGAAGTAATTGTAGTACAATCGTACCTTCGAAATTCAATAAAAATTCGGGCAGGTAGAAGAATTCTGGAATGAGTTCTTTCACATCAGTCGTGGAATCGCAGCTTGTCAGTCGCCATGTAGTTGCGAGAGCATGGAATGTTCTATCGGGAATATCGAAATTATCGTCTGAAAGCAAACACAATTATTTTACAATCAACGCGATAACATTAAAATTCACAGTAGGCAAATATTTACCTTGATAGTTGAGGAACATGCTGGTAAACGGTGGAAGTCGAACCAAAAAGTGCAAAACTGTTCCTGAATTGCTGTAATGCGATCCATAGTGGAATGGTTCCTGGTTCAACGCGACTAGATTCAGACCTTCCGACAACGCTTGTTTCAGGTACTGTAGACATAACAAAATATATATTTTTTTCAATAATTTTATTCAATGTGCCATTACGTGAAAATGTAGTTACGTACATTGTAATTATTAATATAATGTTGTTCGTTCTTTTTATCTTGAACAGCCATGGGACGCTTAAAATTTCTGAAACGAAACATATTTTCCTCAATTCCTTCCAAATCATCACAACGAATATTTAGTAGCATCGAGTTTACCTGTATATTTTGGGATCGTTCAAATCAATCTTTTCACTAGTATAATCTGCGAGGACAAACGGAAACACGGGATACTGCATTAAATCGTTGTAAGACCTTCCGGCCAATTTGTTCAAACACGTAATGTATTCCCAATTGGTGAGTGTACCACTACGCCAAAGAGCCAGAGCTTCGCCTAAATCATCCCCGGGTACGCGTCTTGGCAAATTACAGTTGGACAACTCCAATGCGAATTCGTCTCGTTCCTGAAAAGTCGCATAATTGAGAAAAACGTCGCTTGATGAAGTTTTAACATGTTAAATACCTTGGAAGAATTAAAGGCGAGTAAGTAAGTTCTGCCAGTTATGAGGAAAATTTCGATGGCTCTGTCTTGAAGCTGATACCTTCGGCGATGAAGCTCGCGAATATCTTCCAGTCGCCAAGCTGTGCCACCGGCCATCGCGAGATCCAAACCGCCCAAGGCTATCTGTAACGTAAATTGATCGTCTAGTAATCATTTTAAAAATCGATAGTAATAGAACTCACGTCAGTGTGAAGTGGAGTTTTCGGATCGTCCGGCACGAAGTAAAAGCATGTTTCTCCGATCAGAGCTTCGCCGGATAATTCGGCTTGAGGTGTCACCACGCTCGCCTGCGACATTTTTCGAATTCTCTCGCTGGTGTGAAGTCGTTCGATCAAGGCAGTCGCGTTCGCGTCTTGCTTGCCACTGGAGAACAAGTACGAGAGTGGAGCTTCGACTTTGGCTGCTTCTGCGAATATCAAACAAATTTTTATTGACGAGTAGGTAGGGGAACGTTGGTCAGAACGACTTGTCCTCAAAATTTTTCAACTTGACTACGATTATTAATAAACTAAAGCATTGGTCAAATTAATTTTTTTTTTCACATCCAACACCTCATTTCACTTGTCTGACCAAAATGTCATTTTTCTCCTTGGCTTTACAGAATGCCGTATTTTAATGGGATGAATGAAAAAAGAACCCACAGAATTTCTCTTTCATTTTTTTCAATACCGAAGATCCATTTGTCATTCATAATAAAATTAATAATTATGAGGCCATTATTTATCCTAACTCCCTTTCGCGCTACAGGCCTAAATCAGTCGCAAATTTTACAAGGTAGCATTTCTCCAAAAAAATTATATATTTGCAAAATATTCGTTTGCTCGATGCGATTTGCAATTGAAAAATAAATTCAAAGAGAGCTAGATGCTAGCTTATTGCTGAATTTTGTGATATAAGGTTATTAAAAAAAATCTTTGCATTTAAATATCGCTTTGAGTTAATATATTATATATAAGGTAGGTGCACTCAATATGGGACTATTTTGCGCAAATAGCCGTATCATTTTACTGTAAATGAATTTTTCAAAGTGCGGGGCATCATTTCAAAGCTTATGAAAGCAGCTTCAAAATGAGCCGTTGCGTGATTTTTTTTTATGAATCAATCAAGCAAGTTACTGTTGATTATGTCAATGAGAAGCTCGAAACTTTGCCAAGTTACAGCCGGTAAAATGATTGAATTGAATTTGGAAACATTCGGCAGGGTAAGTGATTTTACTCATTGTATAAATTATTCGTTCGATTTTTACTTCAACAAAATATATCGTCGATAGTTTATGAAATTATCGGTATCATACTTTACTTTGGTTTGGTCAACGCAGTAGACAGCATGGATGCAAAGAAATTGAATACAAAGTATTTCAATTCATTTTTTACGTCGGCATGTCTAGATCGAAGAAATAATATCGGTGCCGTACAAAAGTTTTAATCGAGATTTTTTCTCTCGATATTTGGTAATTAGACTTTGGATCTATGTATGTACAAAATCAAAAGTACGTATCAGTTAATTAAATATTTCCGCTTTTTAAAACTTTTTTTTCTGATTCATATAAGTATAAGACGTTTTTCTGATTCATATAAGACGTTTTTTAGATTTTCAGAAAGCATAATTATCCTTGTAATAAACAAACAATTTTCTTATCTGTTAAATGTCATAATTATTATATTATCGATTACTGTCAATTTTTTATTGTCAATTATGATATTTCGTTTTGTTTACTGTCAATGCATATCCAATACCAATAAATGCGTATATGTTACTCGTACTAATTGAGCCATTTACCTACTAAACCTAATAAAAAAGGTGCCAGTTTTTTCAACGTCCACCTGAAAATAGAATTATGTGCCAAACGAATCAACATTTTACTCCGAAGTTTTACACTTCCCTAATTTAAACGAATGAAATTTACTATGCCTGGTATGGATTTTTTGCTTCGTTATTTATTCAAACACTTTATAAAGTGCGCAGTTTATTGACTCCGTAGATACCTAGTTTTTTTGCGTTTTGTAACATATGTGTATTGTATTAAACTTTTATAGAACAAAAAAAAATTTGCTAATCTTCTCTTACAAATTTTGCAATTATAAGTATAAACAATATCTTTCGTAAAAAGAATACTTACCCAATTTAGCCGAGTATTGCGGCAAGAAGAATCTCTGATCGATATTCAAATGGCATCTCTGCAGCCTAGTCCTGACCCTAGCAGGACCCTCTGTCGGATCGAGTTCCCAACTTCTCGGATAACTCTCCTCGAAGTACCACGGACCTTTCTCGTGCGTCAATCTTCTGGCAAGATCCCTCCACTTGGCCATAGCTTGTGCCTCCATAGCTCGGGCGTGTTTCAATCTTTCCATCAGAATCTTACGCTCGCGATTCTGTTCTTCCACGACTGTTCTCGTTATCGCCATTGCGCTCTCGGTCAGCTGTTTCGCCAGAGTCTCAAATCGATTGCATATCCGTTGAATCGACGGCATTTGACCCTCGATCCAGATCTCTCGCTCGCGTAAAAGTTCACGGCGGAACAGACTCAACTCCTCGGCCCAGAGTTCCTGATTACCCTGCTCGATGCTTTTCGCGAGATCCCAAATTTTCAGCGCTTCGCGCATCTCAGCGCATATTCGCGCGTCGGCACTTGGCATCTCGTCGCGCTTTTGTAATAGATCCCATAGAAACACGCTGAATTTTTGCTCGACCTGTGTGTTACGCAATACTTTATTTTTCCATACATGTTTGGAATTCTCATAGCGAAACACTTGAAAAAATTTACCTGCGGATGGACTTCCAACAGTGTCGAAAGAATTTCTCTTGCCTTGGGTTCTTCCATCAGTGAACGCACTGCGTAAACTCTAGTGCTGTTGCTCTGATGTGGACCCATCAGCCATACCATGATCTTGGCCGTGTTCTTTCTCAAAGCAGGTTTCACCGACCACGCGTTCACCCAGTAACTCTTTTTGCCCAGTGGATTCGAGATACCGTGCAACAGTATGGAAAACAATCGTTTGGTCAGTTGTAGTTCGCTAGCGGATGGCGATTCGTCGGCGGTCGTAATGAAATCAACCGCACGGTTGAGGATCAGACGAAAACGCTCGTTCGATTCTCCTTTGCCGGGCTCGCGCATGGTTGTTCCAGAGCCTCCGTGCAAGCTGCTGTAACTCGACGATCGGGAGACTTGACCGCTGTGTTCGCTTGACGTTGTCAATGCTGCAAAAAAAAAAAAAAAAATGAAAGAAAAAAAAAACGAAATAATCAAAGTGAATTATCGACTTAAAAGTTCGTCAAGCCTACCATTCGTGAGGTAAGAAGCCGAAGCTAAATAAGACGCAGTGCTCTTCAATCGGAAGCCCGAGTGATTGGAAACTTTTGCCGTAAGCACGTCCAATTCACCGTCGAACAACGCCACTTGAGCATCCCTCACGGCGTAGACGCAGCACTTGTTCACTCCGCATTGCAGTCTTTCCTTAAACTCGCTGTGATTGAGTATGACGTGTAACTCGGTGACGGCTTGCATATGATGATTTCCCGGAGAATCCAGTAGCTTCGTGGCGATCGCTACTAAAAGAACGTGCATATCTCGGAACAGCGATATCGAGCAACACGAGTGCGCAGCGTTGACTATGGCTTTCGAGGTGGTTTCCATCAGACCTTGTTCCAGCAAGATTTTCAGGGAATTCGGGCTCTGTTGATTCGAAATGATTTTTTCTTGATAGAATAGTAATAGTAAAATTTTCAATCTTTAAAATGCGAATCAAACGGCTAAAGCATTAACGTTCACGCTATCGACTTACTGCATGCTGTAACACGCTTCCAATTACATCGAGTTGCCGACAAGAAAAAAACGTTCTCTCTTTTTCTAACACTAAGATCATTAGCAAAGTATCGATCTCGCGCTCACCTTGGTAATGAGATCTGTGAGGAAAGAGACGAGAGGTCTGGC
>JAWWMK010025683.1:0-15902 GCA_035047105.1 Galeopsomyia nigrocyanea
TCATTATCAATAAACCCAATAATGATTCTTCTAGGAAGTTGACCCAGAATAATATTATCTAGACATTCTCCTTGAACGCCTGAATGTCTGTTGAAAGTTTTAACTTCAACTCTCGTCAGCGGATATTTAGCATTTGTTCTAGATAACGCCTTGCTATGAGCTACTAAGATACTAGGGTTTAATTTCACTCTTAGAATCAAGAGGTTAGCTTCTTCGATGTTGATTTTGAAGTAGCCTGTAGGATCCATTAAAGCAAATGCGTCACGTGATCTTAGTAAACGTACACAAACTTCGACACCATTGAGTAAAAGTTTTTCTTGTTTAAACACATCTACATGGAGATGACCGATGAGATCCACTCGTCGCGCAGATGTGAGATAATTACGACGTCTCGCAATTCCTAAGTTTGCTGTATTGGTATCGTTCATTTTTCCGGCTATGTCGTCAGTCCAAAGAACACTAGTCAGGTGAGAGTGTTTAGCTGCAGGCCCGTACTACATAGGCTCTGTATGCGTAATTATTGCTCGGCTGTGAGACTGGTTTTTGATTAAAATAAACATATCGACTTGGCTGAACAGCGTGTGCATAAAGTTATTGACAGGCCCAACTTTCTTCATGTGGTCTGCAGTAACACCGGTTGGTAGATTCAACTCGTCGATAGTTGGGTCAATTTTGACTCGTAAACTCAGAAGAATGTGAGCAAGGTCAATGTATTCGTCGCTGCTACCAGGTATGTTGAATTCTATAGGTGAATCGTTTGTCAATGACGATACGGGCTTATATTGCGTCCAATGCAAACTCTCAATTGTCGTTAGCGGAATGTCGAATAGCATCAGTTCACATTTTAAACATTCGCAAGGCTGTGTATGGAGAAAAGCCATTTTTCTTTTTTTTTTTTGTTGCGTACTTTGTATTCAATTGAAAATATCTCTGACTGTTTGCTTCTTCTTTTTACTTGCTCGTAGCGTCTTCTTTTTCTTTTTGTTTACTTTTCGGATAACCGTCTTCTTCTTTTTTTAGACGATGTTTTCTTTTTTCTGGTTGGGTTTTTACGTCTTCTCTTTCTCTTGCTCACGGTTCCAAAGCCACCAGGCAACTGCAAAGTAGCGCCGTGTCGAACCATTTTATACCCCGACCCCTCCATCAACTTATCGAGTTTTTCTTCGGCCTTCCTCTTAAGATTCTCTCCCGACTCTCTTACTCTGTTTTTGAACGATTCCTTGATGGGTGTATTTCTTGCTACGTCAGACACGATGTTCACACCTGTACGTAATGCTTCTTTCCCGACAGCTTTAGCGCCTCGTGTAAGGAGAGGTAGAACTCTGCGAAATACTAGAATCCAGCTAGGAAGTTCCCGATGCCGCCGTGATCTCTTTGGTAGGAAGAACCAATGTAAATTCGTCCTATACCCCCACCATTAGTATACCCACTCCCCACTTGCGAATGAAAATAATCCTGGTATCTGTAAATCTTCTTGCTACTCGGATCTCTTGAACTGTAACGACAGTGAAGACGAATCGAACGGTATCGGCTGCCCCTGGTCGTCTAATATATTCATTTCTATTGTCTGAAATGCGTTACACAGTAGAGGGATGTATAATGGTGGGGAGAAGGCTTTTACGTTGACACTACCGTATGTATTACCACCGTCTAGATTCAAAGAAACCTAGTAGCTTACTTTGTAAGTCATCTGTGACGTAGGGTTCGAAAATATCTGTATATACCATAAGCATTGAAGGTAGACTGGTTGAGAGGTTGGCAGGCCTGTCGCCATACACAATAGCTTCGGACAAGATTTTGGCGAATGGCGTAGCAATACACAGACCTTCGAATCCTAAAATCTTTTTTAGCTTTGATGAGAAGTGAACCTCGTGATCAAATCCCCGACACGTCGTCAGAGAACATTTGCACTTTATACTCACATAACCTCCTCTTTCTTGTAGGAATTCTAAATGTCCGATAACACACTGTAAACCATTCAGCTCGTTTAAAAGCCCCTCAATGTTTTTGTAGATTCCAGGGCTTACTAACGACACATTATCGCTGACAACACCATCAGATCTAGCTTTTTTACTTGCTGTACGTGACTCAGGCACACGTTTGACGTGTACAAGTCTTTCTTTTTCATCTTGCGACACATGTTGAAAAGTTAACGGGATTCTCATCTCTGTAACAGCTACAGACCAGTTGCCTTGAAGGTTGAAGGTGGGGGTGTCGTGCTCGCGATATACCACAAATCTTGAAAAGCTCTACCGTCCATCCGCCTTCGTATCCTTTCGCAATATATTTCTTGCACGACTGATGCGCATGAGGTCGCCAACTTTATATTTAGGCTCTCGACTCTGAATCTTATCCCCATATTTATGCTGCAAATTACTTCGCGCTTCTGCCGCATTATGTGAATTGACGAGCGCTGGTGGCTGAATGTTTACTATTGTTGTAAGACTCTACTATCTGTTTCAAAACATCTACGTAGCGTCTAGTTTTTTTTATGTGTAAAATAACGATACATATGCTCTTTAAATGTCCTTATAAATCTTTCGACAATAGCATTCCATAGGTTATGTCGTGATTTTTCAAAGTTTCCTGCATATCTGCGCCAACAAATTCTTTCTCTAGATCTCTCTGTAACAGCTTAGGCTGTCGTTCCACGCTTCGGGCTAGAATCTTTTCAAACGCTCGAGCTACTGATTTTGAAGTTTTGTCCAAAAGAGGTTCCACCCATGCGAATTTTCCGAGAACATCTATGCATGCAAGCAAATAGTTGTAATTATCGTTGTAAGTGCTTATCGATCTAACATCCATCAAATCGGCTTCCCACACGTCGTCGATATTTTCAGCGTTATAAATATGGCGGGGAAATCGCCGTCATACGAGTTTATGCGAGTTGTACGCATCCTGACTCTCGATTCAGACAATCACTTGGCGTTTTGAGTTAGCCAGATTCTCTGGGACTTCAGCTTCAGATCTCGTCGAGATGTCACCGTTTTCCCATTCTTCTAAAAGATTGTAATAATCTTTATTGGTTTCATATCGAGGATCGACGTTTCCTTCAGGAGTTTTGGGTAGGTCTTCTGTGATATTACCTGAAACGTTATTCGGTTGATTGTCTGAAGATTGATAAGTTCCTGGAATAGACATGTCATTTAGTTCTTCTTCCGTTGATTCGACAGACGTTGGATTGTTTTCCTTTTCATACTTCCAGATATTAATCTGTTTTGCTTCTCGATGTCTACGATGTAGCTTGTTCTTTTATCTATTTCCGATAAATTCATAGATCGTTGCAGAATGGACAATAGATTGTCTTCGGTATCTTTTTGTTCTAAATCAGCCTCAAAATTATGCTGCGGTGGACTCATTACTGGTTCTGGATGGCTTATTGGTGTTGAATTTAGGTTCCCCTGACAATCAACTGCGATTGATTGAACGGGTAGAGTAGAAGGCCTTATAGGACTTTTTCTTGGTGTTTCATGGTGATTTGTCTGATTTTGTGAAATTGTTGAAAGTCTTATTTCAGCTGATTCCTTTCTAGTGGGCTTGATGACGCCATCAGGAATTGCGGGTCGTTCATCTTCTTCGGATGATCCTCCCAAACTAGTGCTACTGCTCTCGGCTTTCTCTAGGGTATTGCCAAATGGAGCCTTTCGACGCATAAGCATTCGCTGTTGTAGTGCTGCATGTGGTTCGACAAAAAATCTCTCTTTACCGGCTAATAGAGTACTTGCAGCTTGAATTTCCGGGATCATATTTCCCGTTTTTCGTTGTTAAGCTAAAGGCTTATCAGTTCTGACTTCGGATAATATGGGATCGTTACTTGCTTCATTATCTGAAATTGGATTGCACATTGGATATTTCTCGCCAGTCTTTGTGCCCTTTACGTACTTTCGTTTTTCGGGGGAACCGCGAAATCTTCGGTCTTCACGATGTGATTGCCTTCGAGAAGTATTTCTCTCGTCATAGTCACTCTCGCTTGAGTCAAGGCTCTCGCTAGAGTGGGTGTCTCGTCTCTTACGTTCACGAGGGTTTCTGGAACTAATAAACAGTCCCTTTGTTACTTGTTCATACTCCTCTTCGGCTGCATCTCGTGTCCACTTGTGTTGTGATCATAACGAGTTTGCTTTTTCTTGCCGCGTTAATTTTTCGATCGTGTTCTTCTTCCTGTTTTCAACCAATTGGTAGAGTTCTGCTCTGGTACTTTCGGGATCTTCTTCTCCTTCCTTTATTACAGGGTTTCAAGAAAGTGCATCGGCTGGGGCGTTTATGCGCCCCGGGCGATATAACACTTTGAATATAGCTCCTCGTAATTGAGCTTTCAACCTATTGAACCTTAAATCTGGCTTTTTGGTGGTATGAAAGTGCTTGAACGATTCGTGGACTGTTAGTAGCGTGAACTCTTTACCGTACAAGAAGTGCCTAACTTGGCCTGTCGTAAAAAAACTGGACTTAGCTCTTTATACCTATTTGTACCTACGGTATGTCCCAAAACATGAGCTTCTCGTTGTAAAAATTGGCATTTATTAGATTCGATTGTCAAGTTTGCATCGTTGAGCCTTTTCATGAGTTTGCGAAATTTGATTCGTATTCCTCGAGTGTTCAGGCGAAGACTATGATGTCATCTAGATAGATGTATAAGTCGACTCCTTGCAAGCCTGTGAGTACTAAGTCCATTAATCGTTGAAATTTGCATGGCGCGTTGCATAAACCTATGCTCATAAGATTATATTCGTAATCAACGCATGGTCCGGAAAATGCTGTCTTTGCAGCATCCTCTGGATCCATGAAAATTTGGTAAAAGCCCTGGCGCAAATCGATCGCTGAGATATAGATGGCGCTGGATACTGCGTCGATAATCTCGGTTGTATTCGGCAGCGGATAAATGTCGCCCACTGTAATTTGATTCAGCTGGCGGAAATCTGTGCCTAACGCCAACGCTTCTTACCGTCTGGCCCAGGCTTCTTTGGAACAATCCACATAGGTGAGCTAAATGGAGAGTTGGATTCTTTGACTATATCTTGGTCTAGCAGAGATTGGATCTGTTTCTGCATTTCCTCTATTATGGCAGGTGGGTGTCGATACGCCTTCACGCAGATGGGTGTATCCGTGGTCATCTCGATCTTGTGAGTGACCAGGTGTGTTGACTGTAGTTCTTCTTCGGGACGTCCGAATAGATTTGGATACTCTCTAATTAGTTCCATGACATGTTGTTTCCTTTTCTGTGTGATTTTTCAAGGTTTCTGGATCTAACTGATCAAAGATCAAAGCAGCCCTATCCTTAGTTTCCTTGACGTCAGACTGAAATATATTACAGCTATTTGTCTTATTAATACTACTGTTATTGCTATTGTAATCCTTATCTATATCATCAATATTTAAATTCAATTTTTCTGTGACCGTCTCGCACGGCTCGAGTGTAATTTCTGGAGTTTCAATAACTATAGATTCATCTGTAACATTAATATATTGACCAAATGTTTTACCATTATTATTTACTGTAACAAAATTACCAAATAACAGTCCCGCTCTTATATCTTGAAGGGGAATAAAACCTACTTGTATATCTAGATTCTTAACTTGAATGTAGATAATCTTCTTACTTCTAGGTGATATTGTTATTCTATTTTCTAAGACGAAAGGTATGCTAATGTAAGACAACTCAAGTTGTTTTGTTGTAGCGTTGACTTGTCCTCCATATTCCACAAAAATATCCCATCCAAATAATCCATCAGTTGAGATTGGAAAATCGTTAGGTACTATATGTAATACGCATTCGAGACCGTGTAATTCAGTCTCTATTATTCCTCGAGCGCAGCTTTCTCCAGGTGTGATACCTGAGATACTTACTACACATTGCCTATTTATAGATGTGGCAAGAGTAACTCGACTTTCTTTAATGATGGAAATTTCGGCTCCGGTATCAACGTAAAAGTGACCCGAACCGTTAATCAAGTTTTTACTCTTCAATTCCACGATCGGTGATCTTCGTCCCACTTTTGCTAGATTGATAGTATAGTATGCACGTTGAACGATTTTCTTCTCGATTTTTGGTTCTACTGGCTCGATGTCTCGGGAGTGCATCGAGCCTCCTGGGAGTTTAAAGCATTCGTAGCTGATCCAGATCGTCGACGATCTTTATTAGATTAAGCTTGAAGATTTTCTTGTGGTTTCCCATGATGTCTTTCCGCTGAGCGGTCTCAGCTGCTATAACGATCGGAACTTTGCGCTCTGTCATTGCTCCGATTACCGCTCTGGTCGCGATAACGGTTTTGGCCTCTGTCGCGATTATTGTATCGATCGTTGCTTCGATTGCGATTTTCGTTTCTGCATCTATCGCTGCTTCTGCCTCTGCTATCGCTTTGGTTTCTATCGTTGTTTCTGTTACGGCTATCGTAACGGTTTCTATCGAAACTTTTATCGCGATATCTATCTTTTCCTCGGTTACGATCATTGTATCCGCTTCTTATCACGATATCGATCGTTACTTTTTTCGCGATAATGGTCAGAACTCTTATCGCGATATCTATCGTTACTCTTGTCGCGGTAACGATCATCAGATCATCACGGTCAGAACTCTTTTCACGATATCTGTCATTACTTTTGTCTCGGTAGCGATCGTTACTCTTTTCGCGATATCTGTCATTGTTTCGGCTTACACGATGTCTTGGTTGCCCGCGAAAATCATCGAAGTTTCATCCCCGGCTATCTCCGTTTTTCTGCTGACCACTTGAAGACTTCATTTGTTGACCTCCTGTTAGCGCGGATTCTTCGGCATTCATTTTTTTCCAAATTTTTAATGCTGACCGTACCGTTTTTCATTGCTCGCTCAAAAGAGTAGCATTCGCCGTAGCGATGTCCGGTCATTCCGCAATACGTGCAAGTTTTCGTGTCGTAATGCTTTTTATTGCAGGAGTCCTCCGAATGCCCAGTTGCGTGGCAATAACTGCAGTTCTTACTGCTGGCCATTGCTCGAATTCTTGCCGAGTCCGATGACCCTGAGTAGAGTTGTGAAGCGCTAGGAAATTGCATCTTCTGAGTTGGGTGCGCGGTTTGGTTTGAAAAGTGCATCAACAGCTCCTGAGCCCATGATGAGAGATTTCTGGAGTCGTCACGATAGCGTTCGCCGAATTGGCGAGCACTTGTCTTGTCTTCAAACTTTACAGCTTCATTTATTGCTTCACGAAGCGATCTAGGATTCTTGCAACGTACTTGGTGCTGCAAATTACCGGTTAATCCCAAAAGAAACTGCTCCAATGCCTCCCATGATAGTATATTGTGTCGTGAGGTCAGATAAAAGATGATCGACAGAATTGTAATACATTAATCGTGGAACAAAACCTTCGCCTGCCTTTCCGCAAAACTTTGATGCTAAGCTATTAATGATGACTTTTTCGGTTCCTGGTCCATACGCCTGTACTACGTCACAAACCGCGCGACAAAATAATCCTAGCATATCTGGATTTCCGTCGAATAAAGAGATCATGTGCAGCGCTTGATGAAGAGATATAGGCCACGGGTTAGCGGGTTGTGTCCAATTCCCGTAACTTGCCTGATTGTCTTGACTAGGCTGCGTTGTTCTTATATTAGCTATTTGATAATCATTTTGGCATGTTTGATTACCGATTCTATGAGTGCTTGTGTTTCGAGCAAGAAATTGAGTGTTCTGATCGAATCCGTTCCATATGTCGGAATTGTTCGGTTGGTAAGAAAAAGATTCATTAAACACATGTTTACCGACCGGTGGTCTGCTATTATTGGCATATGAGTCCGCCGATTGTTGATAGTTATTTCGTGGTGGCATAATACTTTGATGTATCGACGGGTTAAATTTTTGACTGAACTGTGATTGCTGATAACTCGTATCTGGATTTCTAGAAATTTCGCGCTTCTCATGTCCGAAACCGTTCCCGTTCGGCATACGACGTTGGTCATAAGCGTATCCAGATCCTACATTAGGTCCGGTATGTCTGGGAAAATCCCATGAAAGACTTTTACCGAACTTGGTTTGCTCAAAGCGCGTTTCGTTTATCTCCTGTTGACTAGATATACCGCTCGCTATGCTCATTTGTTTCGGAATAGTGCCATTGTTACCTAAATCCTGTGTTCGCGGCAATGCAACTTCAAATGATCTTGATTGCTTAATATTTTCAAATAAGTCTTTCACATGGTTTCTACATTTCAGAACCTATGCTTGGGTTGCAACGTCACCCCGAGACTTCGGATCGTTTTCAACTATCGAGAGGTATTTTAATGCGTCGGTGATAGATTGCTCGGATGGATAACGCATAGCACACTTGGTAGTGAATAATGCTTCGTATGCAACGTCGTTTGTTGGCGGTGGGGGTATCCCCACCTGATTTCCAACTGGCGGAGTCGGCAAGCTGACGTTTGCATTATTACTTGCGGCGGCTGTTTCGCCAGGCGTTGTACCACTGGCCAACTTGTCAGACTCTTCTGGCTTTGATTTCAAAAATGCCATTGCGTTCCAATTTCAATGTAAATAAGCAACAGAAAAAGAATTAAGAAAGATCACACGGGTTGTAATGAGTTCTTGATTCCGGCCTATCGTCTAGCCGAGACTAGGCGATGTTGGTGTAAGGGTTTGAGGAACGAAGAGTGCGCTCGATGTGAAGTGAATGGTTGGTTTATTCGTACTTGGATATACACTTGGAGAGAGAGATCGCGTATACGATAGCCTCAGGCTAATTACTCGGTGGAGAGAGTATGCGTGCGCGTAACTGACGCTCGTACGGAACGGGTGGTACAAGTAAGCCACAGATGGTGTTCGGCGGAGGTGTTATATACCCTGAGCACCATTGAACGCAATGTATGCAGATGTTGATGAGTGGGAGGCCACATGTGGCCGACGGAGACTTCCTGATTCTCCAGTAGGTCAGTGCTGAGTCGATGATGTTGCGACAGAATGGCGAGAGCTGCTGGGTAGGTCAGTGCTGAGTGTTGATGTTGTGACAGGATGGCGAGAGCTGGCGCAACTTGTGCTCTAGCTAGCGACGGTGATGCGCGGAGTTAATGACCTTTGGTCCCTGTAGTCACTACACGTGACATAAGTGTAATTAAGATTTTATTTAAAAAAACTGGAAACGCAAATTTATGTCATGAAAGAAGTTTTGTAAAAATTTTCTGTGATGTTGTAAAAATGTAATTGTTACGAACTTATGGCTAACTACGCGATAATGGTTGTAAAATTTATTTTCATTTAAAATTCACGCGTTTCATTTACTTTTATGAGGGGCTAACACGTGAAACCCCGAAAAGTACCAATATCTTAACTAATTGATGTTGGTCACTCCTATAGGCAAAGCTGTGCTTTTCGGAATGGAGGGAAATGAAACGATGCTGGACGACGAGATCAGTATGATCCAGCCGCTGATCGACCAAGCAGGACGGGCCGCTGCAAGCGCCGATACTTCGGCTGGCGGAACCACCGCTGGAGAGGTCAGCGGGACTGCAGCGAGCCCACCAACACCGACTATTTCGCTGGTGCGAGGCGCCGCCGTGATGGAGGCTGGTGGGTCTGGCACAAGCCGCGTCGTGGTGGTTGTTAAGACGACCATGGAGTGGACACTGATACCGGACGTGCTGGCGCAGGTATCACTGACGGAGCAGTCGATGGATGTCGAATTGGACATTAGCTACCTGCAGGCGGAGTACGAGCTGTACGCGGTTTTGCAGATGCAGCAGCCGTTGGAGCCGCAGACACCACCACAATAGCAACAACAGTAACAAAGGGGCGAGGACAAGCCCTCGGCGCAAGTTGCACCGACGCGCGCCACGCGGCTGCAGGTACCAGTGCCGTCGCGACCGAGAGGTTGCTCCTGTCACCGTCAACGGTGTGAAACTGCCGTTGGTGAGGGCGGACATCCGAACAAATGCCCGCACTTCACCAAAGAGAATGGTGCTGTGAGAGAAGTATGGGTCGGCGCTGCTCTTCGTGACGGAGCCGGAGGACACGCAGCCGACTCGTCCGCTGCGTTTTGGCTCGGCTGCACTGAGCCTACACAGCGCCGTCTTCTGCCACGCTCGTCGACCTGAAAGGTGAGCGCCGACGCGCCTCCTCCGGACTACGTCAAGGAGCGAAACAAGGAAGAGGCGGCCGAGAGGTACGGCAAAGGCAAGAGGCGCAACAAGAAGAGGAAGACGCCGAACTTCAATGACTACGAGCCGGGCTTTGATTGCCGCCGGGCGCCTGTCGAACGAAACGAGAGCTTCTTGCCCTCGCACTTGAAAGCACCGCCACTTCGTGCAGCAGCGCGGCTCGCAGCAGCAGCGGGCCACAATGTCGACCCAGATTAACTGGCAACAAGCGCGCCGCTATCCAGTGCGCCTGCAGCCGCGCCTTTATCGTCTCGGGCTGGGAAGGAGAGCTCAGCGGGGCAGAACTACGTCTCAGCCTCGACTGCAGCGAAGGCGGCGCCATCAAACACTCCTGCAGCCGCGCCTACACCACTCCGAGCCGTAGAGATGAGCACAGCGGGGCAGACCAGCGCCCCGGTACAGAGAGCGTCAGGAACACTCGCGAGGGTGGCCCTGGGAAATGATACGACGACGCGGGCAATGTGTGTCGCGGCCTGTGGGAGTTGAGCGAGCAGGATGAGGTGGCTTATGACATCTTCACCGATGTCAGGGCCGGCATCTGCTACAACTGCAGCCGTGGTTATCACCTGGCTGGCAATTGTACCAGGCCGCAGCAGGGATACCGGTACTGCCAGAATTGTAGCAGGTTTGGGACTGGGATCAATGGCTGTCTGAGGTGCGCCCGTGCATTCCAGCGCACGGAGGAGGCTCGAGCAGAGCGATTGCACCAGCAGCAGGGACGCAGGGCGCTGGAGCAGGCCGGCGGGATTACGCCGCTAGCTCCGGCTGCACTGGGAAACTCCACGGCGGACGGAGCGCTACGGGTTACACAGCCTTCAACGTCGAAAGCTGCTGCTGTTGGGGCGCCGCCCGAGCAGGTCCAAGACATCTGGGACACTCCGAGCACCTCCGCGGTGACGGTCTTCGATAGACCCGGCGAGCAGGTCAGCGAGGAAGCTCGGGACCACACGAAGCCTTACAATATCGGCCATGAGAAGCGTATGCGCTACTTTCCCGGACGGCGCTGTCATGTACGGTGGAAGAAGCAAGGCTGGGGGCAAGAAGAAGAAGAATAAGTCACCCTCTGCGCCTGTTCAGCCCGAGCCTGCAGATGCATCGGGGCCGCCGGCTGCGGCTGATGGCCCAGATCCAGTCGTGAGCATTTTGACTCAGCTCGCGCGACTGGAGCTCCAGCAGAGACAGGAGGTCCTGTGCCTGCATGCGCATACACCCGCGGTCGCCGCTGCGCCAACTGCTGCACCATCAACTGCACCGAGAAGTACGAGCGCGTCGACGACAGTTAGTGCGGATGATCGCATTGAGGGTTACTAATTAATAGTGTATCTTTTTCTCGTGTTTTTGTTTCTTTGTTTATGCGTATTTTGTAATAATTCATTTTTTTGTTTTTAGGCGCTACCCGTTCGATCATGGTGTTCCTGCGAGGAGAGCTGGGAGTTGTCGCCACCAATGTCCTTCGGCATCGGGGGTTTAGCAGGGGGATGTGACGGAACGATTAGCGCTAAGCTTGTCCGTCTTGCTGTCTCTCGCACGAACACGGCGAGCGAACTGAAACATGTGTGAGCACGCACACCTCTCAGGTTCGCTGTCTGTGTGTTTCGGGCGCAGCAGGAGCAGTGAGCCAGGAATCTGCGGAGAGCGCTGGATGAGAAAATTAGAAGAAGGGCGAGAGACAGCGAGAAGGCGAACGCGTGACAAGTACCACTGGCCAGCGATATACGTCGATGCATCGAATGGGAAGAGAGATTGATTGATTGATTGATTGATTGTTGTTTATTGAATTGGCTAAGAGCGTTCGCCAGGTTTTCCCGGTTAGGCTCTCATTAGCCATGAAGAACATTACATATGTGCATAAACGTTGCAGGCCAAATTACATTAGTTATAAATAATAGAAAGATAGAATAATCGATAAACATAAAATTAATTAAAATAAAATAATACATGCATAAATAATATGAAGAGATAAAAACGAAGTTTGGTAGAGTCTGACAAATAAAAGTAAAATAAGTGGTGAGTCAAGTCACTGGTATGCAGCATAGATGATGGATCCCTGCAGACCCCGCTGACGAGCTTCGCTGCAGTAAGAAGTATACCGTTACAAAAAGTGCTTGCGTAGGTAGAACCTGAAGCAGGGGCGACGGTAATCGGCGCGCATTGCATGCGGGAGGCAATTCCAAATGTAGGCGGCAGTTGTGGTGAAGGACTTCCTGTAGTATTCCATCCTGAAGCTCTTAATGCACAGAGAGAGAGAGAGAGAGAGGAGACCTTCGCTTGCTACCTGACTTATTGCAATCAATGAAGTGAAAGCGCAAAGCAAGATATTGCGGAGCTACTTTATGGAGTATCGATCCCAATAGTGCCAGCGATAAGATTTCCCGTCTTCTATCAGCCCGAAGGATTTGTAGAGCTTTATAGTCCGCTGAGATGCTCTGATAGATTTTCGTTCCTTTGATGAATCTGATTGCGGCATTCATGGTTCTATCAAGTTTAAGGTTGAGTTCTTTGTAGATCCTGAAGAATAGTGCAGTACATTAGTCCAGGTACGGAAAAATCAATTTCTTGACTAGACTAACTTTGATGGGCTGCGTGAAGAAAGCCTGATTCTTTTTTAGCGTGGATAGCACTGCGAAGCATTTCTTGCTCGTCACATTGCATTACTCGCGGAAGATGAGCTCGGGGGCGAGCGTGACGCCGAGCAACTTGAAGTTGTCAGTGTATTCGATGGGAACTCCGTTAATCATGATCGGTGGAAGAGACATCGATTTAAGCTGATCGAGGAAACGTTGCGAGCCGACCCACGTGTATTGCGATTTCAGGGGATTGATTGCGAACCTGTTGCAGCTATGTTGCAGAAAGCGGCCAAATCTTCGTTCATATTTGAGATGATGTGTAGGTATCTTTTCTATTTTTCCCTTCAAGTAGAGCACGGCATCATCAGCGTATTTGTGGTACTTGCTGAATCTCACTGAAGATCCAAAATCGTTGATCATAAGGGCTTAGATAAGTGACCCAAGGGCGCTCCCTTGCGCGACGCCTGAGAGAGAGAGAGAGACAGCGCGAGGGGGGGGGGGGGGGCAAGCGAGAGCGAGAGAGTCGGCGTGTGCCGAAACTAGCAGGTGCTGATGTATACGCGCAGTGGGGGAAACTTCTCTCACGCGTGTCGAGTATGAACGCGGCAGTTCACGCCAGCTTAAAAAGCAATTAGGAGGCTCTTCCGGTTTCCTTGCTTCTAGATTTCCACGGGTGCTAGACGAGAGGGAAGATCCTCGAGAGGAAGCGACTGCCGGGCTACGATGAGGAGACGAGCTCGCCTGCATCCGCTGGCCACTCCAGCAGGGAAACCGATGGCTCGCTGACGGCCTATCATCCTCGTCGTACTGCTGCCGGCTCCCGCGCGGCCATTCCATCGTCGCTGCCGCCGCGGCTTTTCCATCCTCGCCGCCGCCGTCATCATATCCTGGTGCGTCGTAAGACAATTTCTCTCTTTTCTCTCTCTCTCTCTCTCTCTCTCTCTCTCTCTCTCGGGCATCACGTCGTATGGGGAGCGGGAAAATACATGCCATAGGCTGTGGGTTACGCAGCTTGAGCAAACTACACGTGTAGCGCACTTGCTGATTTGAGCACGTTTCGCTCGTCGGCAAGGTCGCGCTGGGGACACGTGGCCTTTGTCTCTGTTATATTGTTCTTACGACGTTCAGAATTTGCTATTTAGGTTTATACTATAAAGTAGATGTAAGACAAGTTCAAAAAATGACGTCATGACGTAGGTTATAATTTTCATACAAAAGAACTGTTGTGTCATAATTAATAAATAAACTAATCCCTATTCTCTCTAACGAATCGATAATCATTTATATATTCTTACGGGTCGAGCTCAGGCGCGTTTAATCGAAATATTAACCTGCACATAAATAAATAAGATCGCGTATGCAGATTTTTGAGCCAGTCATACTCATTTACGGAACATTGAGAAAAGGTGTGTTCCACGACATCGTTTTCTTCTCCGCACAGTCAGCACTTACTGCTAGGTCTATGTCAGCACCATGAACCGTGTCAATGATGCATTTGCAATCATAATAAAAGAATTATCCAAAATTGTGGATCTTTATATATATTCAGTAAATCTAATCCAAAAGTTTGGGGAACCTATCGTAGTTTTATGAATAAATAAAAATCGCTCATTCAATCAATCTCCCTTAAAATCATAACATCTTCCCTCACGCTGCACCCACAAATTGATCAAGTCCAATCGTTTGAAAATTGCCTCTAGATTAAGAAAACATCATAGTGACCTTAAGATTCATTAATTAGTAAGAATGACTTTTTATCTCAGTTCGAATTGTAAAGGTGCTGCGTCCACCAGTGGCGTTGAGATCCCCGGTGATCGCAGTTAACAAGAGAAATATAAAAAAACGATGATTTTACTTTGTTGTGATGATATGACTATTTTGAATGATTTTATAACAATCATTAAGATTTTTATAAGTAGAATTTATGACACGTGCGTTTGATGGACTTCTATTATAATATTAAATAGATTTTAGTATATAAATCTGTACTGATCGATATAACATATCGCATCAAATCGCGAAATTTACATTAAAAATAACACCAAATTAATTATTGTATCCTTACCCACCCTCTAACCGAGAAAGAAATAAACTTTCCAAAACTGATTGGTTTTGAACGCGAAAGTAAGGAATAAATAAGTTTTGTGCTCCAATAGGACGGATGAGTTTAATTACTCGGAAAAGAAACCTTTTTCTAAAGAACTTGGGAGCAGCCTGAATAGGCAAAAATCGAAGTGGGCACATTTTTTGAGTGAAATATTAGAAATGATTGAAAACCGAAGCTTACGAAATAAGGGCTATAAAAAATTTCTAATCAATCGATCTGCAAAATTTTTGTTCCCCACTTTTATTTATGCCAAGATAAAGAAGATTGAAAAAAAAGAATGCGAGTAGCCATTGCACTTATGGTAGGAGTGATACTCTCTCATTTGAGTGAGTGATTAATCATTATCAATGAAAATTATATTTGAGAAACGGATAATAATTGACAATTGAGAGAGACAGAGGTGCTAGACAACCAACTCTCCAAGCGCTATATCTGAATAAATAAATATATATATATATTGATGGCGCGCTCGTCTATTCGCCTAGGCAATTTATAAAACTCAGGTGATTAGTAAACAAGCGTGCCTCATTTTCTATTCTGTTGAGATTACCTTCCTCTAACCTATTTTACTGAGTGAATTTTTTTTTGAGTCAAGAAAAGGCTGAATAAATGTAAGATTCTCTAAATTCACATCAATTAATATTTTACATATTATTATAAATTAAGAAGAATTAGTTGAAATAACATAAGGGAATAAGGAGCACCACTTTCAAACCAAAAATTAAGTTATTATTTTTATAAATCAAAAATTAATCCTATCTCCTTGGTTTGTACTTGCATTATAATCTCAACTTGAATTAGTTTAAAAATTATTTAATGACCGCTCGTCAAGTTTGAAATCATGTAAAAAATTATTGGTCATGCCAAAAATCAAATACAATGAAAGACTTCATTGCCACTCATATTGAGCTCACTGGTCTGCGAGATTCGCAAAATGAGATTTTCAAAAATTATAGGCGTTTCGTCCTAGACTAGTAGTTGAATTAGTTTAGCTTACATTACCTTACGATAAATATGGATAATGTTAAACTGTTTAAAATCTGAACATTATATTGAGTACAAAATAAAGAAGAGTAAGGTAATCTCAACAGAACAAAAAGTTAGGCACCTTTGTATTA
>JAWWMK010025694.1:0-15900 GCA_035047105.1 Galeopsomyia nigrocyanea
TGGCGACGATTTTCTACCTACTCGCTTAGCAGTTTACATTTCTTGAAATGTATAGGGGAGGAAGGGGGAAAAGATTTATCTTACAGCAGTCTTTCGTTCAAAAAATATTCTGCATGTTTACATTTTTAAGTGATTTTATTCTATTTACAAGCGTATCGCGTACATGTGGCGAACTGAATTTCACTACGAAGGCAGACCCTTTTCCTGAAATATTTGTCAACTTGGAGCTAGACTTCATTTTCCAGTTTCGCGTTGAAGTGAGTAGATAAGAAATGCTGACACGTCTTCGCACTGATACGACTTTACTTGAAGTCGTGAACTCGTATCACACCTGAAGCGGTATCAGCCTGTTTTCGTATGATTCACGCAGAAGAATTCAATGCGATCTCACGCGGAATTCGCGAAGCCGCAGCGCGAAGTGCTGATGTCAGCAACGAACTCTGGCCTGATGCTTGCGATGTAGAGTCATTGTAGATACGGAATCACTGCAGGAATGGTTTGTTCAACGTTTGATTTTGTGGTGGTCCTGAAAAGGGCCAATTTTTTTCAGTAAAATAGGTAGATAAATAAGATTTTGAAATAAATTAAGTTTATTCAACGTTTGATATTGTGGTGGCCCTGGAAAGGGCCGATTGTTTCAAGTAAAATAGGTAGACGAAATAAATTCATTGGATTGTTCGAGTAGAATTGATAGACTGAGCGGTTCGCGAGAGTGCGTTGCGTTATATAGAGCAGCGGACCATTTTCATTGGTTAGGAATTTAGAGTAGGGATAATTTCTGAGGAGGGGGAGAGTGAATTGAGCAGACATTTTTTTATATTGGAAAAAATTATGTTTATTCATAAAACTTAACCTAATCTACGTATCGATTACAGAGTTGGATAAAGTAATATTATAGAAATTCTTCGACGACTTCGTCGCTTTCTTCCCAGTCCATACAGCAACCGTGGATGTAAAATTTTTTCATACATTTAACGTTGTGATGTGCACACGTACTTTTATAGCTGCAGTTGTGATTTGGACATAAGGTAACTGTTTTGGTTTTCAAATGCTCGTAAGGTGCATAGCCCCAATCGTTCAAATCGTAAACTTTGAGACTGAAGTGCTCTAGCCACTCCTTCTTGAGATCACCAGAGACGAAAATTTTTGTAGGATCTTTCAGAGTGTCTTGAACGATGAACTTATGATCTAGGTATTTGAGATCACCTGACTTCCAATCCAGTCCGTGATAGTAGAGTTCCAACCACATATTGTCACGCTTGTATTTCTCTGTTAGTCGACGCCAAAGAAAGGGTGGTTTGAACAGACGTACAAGTGCTTCTTCGTTGTAGTTTATTGGAAGTATCGCGAGGTCCTTTACTGCGTAAGATTTTCCGGTCAGCATGAAGCCCTGCATGTCGACTACGTACTCCATCTCGAAATGTTACAGAATGAAGGAGGCTAGCGGTTTTTATAGACTAACCTCCCACCACCCTTTAGATAAGTTTTTTCACGTTGCCGCTGATTGAGTTATATTGAACGATGCGGTCGTGTAGGATGAGACAGTATGCTGCGGTTTCTGCTGAAACATTTGTTTTTGTTTCAAATTCCAAACGCACGTCGACTGGAGCGCTCTTGAGTGTTTCGTTTTGTTTTGAGCAATCGATTACGGTGAGCGGCATATTATTGATGAATTGCGACTTTTTCAGCAGTGGTTCAGAGTTTTTGCCGTAATACGAATTTCGGAAGTTAACATACATATCGTACAACGTTGCATACTGATTTCTATTGATGTCGATGTTGAGATTGCCGTACGGATGGAACTCTGAATTGAGATAAATTTTCACGTTGGAAATGCTGCAATGATCAAACTGGCTGGCATTAGCTGCTTTCTCATTTTTTCGGTTTGATTGAAAGCCTAAGATGACAAAGCGCGGTTTTTCCAACTGATTTGCTGTTTTGACTGTCCATACATGGCTGGTATTGGTGGGTAGCACTGGATACTCATATAACTCCTAACTGCGGAAGCTCATTGAAATACTTCTGTCTCTCTTCAAGAAATCAAGCAGACGAATTCTACGCGCATTAGAGACACTCACATACGGCATAAGCCACTCGATCCTCGTTATATTGATTTTAAACTCTTCGAAGGCATCTAGACCACCGATTTTTTTCATTGCTTGTCTTATCACCTTATATCATAGTAAAGCGTGTGTAGGGGCGGGGACCCCTAATCTTTAGCAGCTACCACAACCAGATTAGTGCCGCTCGTTGCATAAAAGGTACTCGTGACGTCTTTACAAAGGGACGTCACAAACAGCATTGACATCGTTGCTCGATCTTACGAGAATTAGTTCGTGTTTGACATTTACCAATACTTTGCGATAGTCTTCGGCGAATTCGAGGATAAAGCTCAGCGGAATTGATACGTCGAAGTAGCCATTATCATTGACGATTTTTTGATTTTCTTCAATGTCCAACCAGCCAGCATTTTCAGCGATCACAGTTTGGCTTGGATTGAGAGACAGCCAATTTTTCATAACAGACGTCAAGCCGACGTTTTTACATTTATCGATTTCAATGGCATTCAACTCATATCTGATTTCCTCGAACATGTGGCAAATAGCGTTGTTGACAAAGAGAGTATCCGTCAAGTTTTCATTTCGATTGCTACATAATCGACCGTACATGCGCAGAGCGCTGCGAGATGGTAAAAGGCACAAGTCTTGATGTTGAATTGAAATGCGAATTTCATCACTATAAGGTTGATGAGCGTGGATCTCGTAATGAGCTAGAGATTCATCAAATACGACAGATGATCCTATTTCTAGTACGTCCTCCATTTCGTTGAAAGCAGCAAAAGAAAATACAATTTACTTTCCACCACGAACGACTCTTAGTCTTAGACTTTTCAGGAACTGAATGTTTCGACGTGTTAACGCTTTCGCTTTCCGACGACGACTGACGGTTGGAACGCATGCCTTGCTGCTTATATAACTTTTGTGAGAATTGTACACGATACCCATTACGCACTTTTGAGATGTAGTCTGATCGTTATAACTTCACTGCGAAAGTTAACTAAATTGCCGTCTTGATCGACGATTCGTAGTTACAAATAATCGATGCGCCTTGCTCAATCCCAACTCAAGCCCGGTGTTGTATAATAGTGAGCAGGGTCTAAACGATATGCAAGTCGACAGTTGACTCTAAAGTTTTCAAAGACTTCTGTCAGAAGGAGAACGTCAGTCCTGAGGTACAGATCAGAGTATTCACCAAGAGTAGAGATGTTAACACTTGTCCAGACATTCTGAGCGTGCGCGTACTCTTCGTCGCTGATGTCGCAATCGTGCAGACTGCTATGGAAGTTTTGCTTGCTTGGCAAAGTCGTCTCATTGAGTTTTTGCAGCGATAACACGTAGTCGTAGTGAAACACACCTTTTCTCTTCAATAGAGCGATCTGCTACAATGTGTATCCGTCGTTTATTAGAAACTGTCATTCTAGGGTATCATAACTCTCCAGGTATGACGACAGTTTGTCGAGAGAGGCGGCCATGAAGCGAAACGAATCGACGAAACGCAGATTGATATCGGTACCTTCGACATACTTGGTAAAAGCTACATATTTTTCCTTTGTCTGTGGAATAAGAGCAACACGTCCAGGAAATTCATTAGCAATCTCTTTGATGAATAAATGTGCATCGTAGCCACTAAGATTGTGAAAAACTACCACACACGATCATTGTCAGTTACAGGCTCCAACAAACTATCAAAATCCGCATACACGACATATGGCACAGAACACTTATTTTTAAAATTGTTGATTTTTAAAAACTTGTCTTTCTCACCAGGAAGTACTATTTTACACATGTTCATATTTTTACATTCGTCTTCGTGTGCTTTCAATTTTTTTTCTGCTCGAAAATAGTGTACACAACGATCGCATACATATGGCTTATGTCCACGTATCGGTAGCCGATGATACATCAATCGTGATAAATATTTTACCCAAACATAGTGAAATTTATGAGGTAGACTTGGTCGTTCCACTTGATTTTCATTTATATTGACATTCTCATCAATATAATAATTCTTCACCAGAAGAAGATTGACATGCTTCTCCTTATCGGCAGTCAAGTGTCGTGGTAAGATTTCATATAGACCATTTTTCAAATTTAAAAAGTATACATTTATAGAGACATCGTTTTGCTTTTCGAATTTGGCAACTTGTCTTACATTTACGGGGAATGTTATACCTTCGAAATTATACTTATTCTGATGTTCAGTGTATGCTGCAACACGATGAGAATTCTGCTTAACTGGATGTAATGCAGATAGAATGGCCCATTTGAAACATTCATCATCGTTGTTCTTCACATTAATGCAAGCCTGCTTTCTCTTGATGTTTTCGGGCAAATCAATGTAAGAACCAGCTCTCATTGGATTATACTTGCTGATATTGACTGTTAAATTTAGTATGATGCGAAGAGACCATCCGGAATCCTGCTCTTGGAACTCTTCCATGCTGGTACTGATAGGTTTTATCACATTCTCGACATATCACTCGTTCAAGTCTGTATTCAAATATACCGGTGCCGTCTTTGTATTGAAATGCTTTACATCGTGTTTTACCCCATCATTCTTTGTAACCGCATATTCAGCCTCGAGTGCAACGTCCACTTTCAACGAATGATGCCTTTTCAGAGTCTCGTTGATTTGTGTATGGAATAGTCGTCTAGCATGACTCAAGAATGCATGCAAATCTAGATGTTTGAGATTGGTTATTACGCCAGTCTTAACTCGATCTCTGAATGCACTGTTGACATCTTTCCAACGAATTGTTGAATCTTGAGCAGGCGGCTCGAGTGAAGCTTGTTCTTCACGTGAAGTCGAGGCAACAAATGAATATGAAATTCAACGCAATCTATAGTCTAATCCCCACCCACTATCACTCATTGATTTTGGAAAAGAGTAGTAAAGATGATATTCATACAAAAAAAATCATGTTCTACTAAACATACATTTATCGGCCCTGTTAAGAATATGGTGGTGATGGGTGTCAAAGGTTTACTTAACTACAGATTTATTCAATCAACAATACATCGTCGTCGAGCGTCATGATGACTTGCCGTACAGCGCGTCAGTTTACAACTTTGGTGCATCGCTGGTCGCTTAGTCTTTTATATACAATATTTGCTGAGTTGCAATTAGGCAACTCGAAACTGTTCGCATTCCGCGTCGTGCACCGCACCGCTGTACTTTGCACTTTATTGGTATTCATAAATTTACACAATGTTGACCTCCTCGACCACTGCCATAGTAGCCTCGTTATCCATCTGCACCTCTGCGCTGCGACTGCTGTTGATGTTCTGGATCTCGTAAACCTCCTTGATAATTCGATCTGCCTCTGGTCCAAGGAGTCCATGAGTTTCTGTAGTCTCTTTCAAAGTGTCCGTATTGTCCACACCCATAGCAATTTTGGTCCTTACGTTGTTCAGCTTGGAAAGCACTAGCTTTGGCCCTTCCATTGTCCATTTTATTTCGATTTTCCCACATAATTATTTTGTTCTTCAAGTATTCACAATTTCTATCTGTTTCTTGTATTGCATCTACCAGATCTCCAATGTGACTTAGCGAGTCTGGTAGTGTTCTCATCATGTAGTTTAGCTTTTCTCGTTCATTAATTTTTGCACCAGCATTTTTCAGTTCGTTAACCACCTTCTCAAACTCCGAAAAGAATGAACTTGAATCCTCAAAGTCTTTCAGCTTCATTTTGTCCAATTTATTCCTCACACATATTTGTAGAGCCGTTGATTCCTTCAAATATATTTCGTTGAATTTTTTCATTATTTCAGAAGCTGTATTCTTCTCACTCACGAATTCTAATTGATCATTTGAAATTCCAAAATAAATATAGTTCATTGCCTTTAAATATTTCTTATTCCACGTTGCTTCATCTTCGTTGGTTCTTGCTTTAGTTGCAGGCTCATCGCGTTCTTTATATTTTAAAAATAATAGTATTCTCTTCTTCCAAATACTGTAGTTCTTACCGTCGAACACTTGAAATTTGATGTCGTCGTTGCTTGCCATTTCTATCTTCTTCTTTTTCTTTTTCAGTATCTTGTTGCCCCAGACGCTGATTTATAATTTTCTTACATGCTTTTCTTAACTGATCTATTGTAAAATACGAAAGCACGTCTTCTTTATTTTTAAACTTGCACAAGAAATCGATGCAGTTTTCCTTTGAACTGTTATGTACCCATGCAATATTGTCCAATCTGCTCATAAGTAAACTTTCCTAAATGCTTTACTTGAGCTTTCTTGTACTTGACACACTTGTCTTCATTTCACACAGATTTCTTCTTTTGTTTTTCTTCAGTATTCATCAAGCAGCTTTCCTGTGTGCTTACTTGAGTTTCTCTTCATGAAATCAAATCTTCATTGACAATTAATCTTTCCACTCACTTTTTTTTCTTCTCAACCACGCTCTCCGCTACCATGTTAAGAATATGGTGATGATGGCAGTCAAAGGTTTACTTAACTACTGATTTATTCAATCAACAATACATCGTCGTCGAGCATCATGACGACTTGCCGTATATCGCGTCAGTTTACAATACTGGTGCATCGCTGGTCGCTTAGTCTTTTATATACAATATTTTCTGGGTTGCAATTAGGCAACTCGGAACTGTTTGCATTCAGCGTCGTGCATCGCACCACTGTGCTTTGCACTTTATTGACATACATAAATTTACTCATATTCCAACAGGCCCTTTTCAGGGCTACCACTACCTATCTCAAACCTAACATTTGCTTGTAGAATCAATAGTTATAGAGAGAGCGAGAGAGAGAGAGAGAGAGAAAATAATTAATATGATAAATACTTTGCAACTGTAGTAAAAAAATTTGATTGTATATTTTCTGACTTTGAACTATTAATTGATTCTACAAGCAAAAAACTAGAGATCTAAGTTATTTACATTGAAATTGTCTATTGTCTTATATTATTTTCAAAGCTCTACGATACTGCTATGTCGAGATCAATGGCTTATTACTCGAAGTTAGCTGCGTGATTGAAGTTGAATCGATTAAGAAAATATGCCTACTGTAGACCTATTGGAACAAATTATCGGGCGAGCATCAACTCGAAGTAGTAGTGTGAGAAGCGAGGCGGGGAGAAAGAAATAATAGCTTAGGGATAGGAGCTAAAGCTTACCTTAGTATAGTCCTATTCTTAGGCTGCGTGAGCACCTCGCCACCGTAGTTGGTTGCAGCTGCAGTAGTGGCGTCGGCGCATGGTTTGAAATAAATGGGAAGGGCTTACGAGCGTTCAGTAAATAAGCTAACACAAACATGTGTTAGTATGTGTTAATTTATTATAATAACAAGCATTGAATACAAATAGTGGTACAGTTTAAGAATGCAGATGCCAAAGACCGCACACTTGGCTTACAGAAATGTGCTTAAAAATGAACAGAGTAGTTAAGACTCGCCCTAGCTTCATCCTCGCCGGGACAGTTTCGGCTCCCCCTTTTATACAGAAAAACATCCTGCCCCTTCTTATTAATCTTATCTACCTACGCTAAACTTATGGGCTAAATTTTAAAAATCAGTTTACAAAGAGATGTCCCCGATCGCCACGCTTGGTCGATTTACATATAAACTCGGAGCTAACTTATCGTTGTGAGATACATGGTATAGTCTTCCTGCTGGTAAAGTAGTTGCCGTCCTGAGTAGCTTTGTCCAGGCCGAGGGTTAGGCAGTACCCGTCACACCGACAGGTCTCGACGTGACAATACATAATGTAAAAGTTGAATTTTGACGCTGTCAATGTTTGTTTGTCTGAAATGTAAAATGGTTGTAGCAAGGCCTCATTTGACATTATACACTATTTAAGAAGATAAATGAATTCTATTCAACACTTACTGCTACAATTTTACATTTGTTTTATTACAATAAATGATTAGAACATGGAGGTGGGTAAGATAGGCCATTTTGTCGAAGGTTTGTCTCATTTTACCCCAGATTTATGTGTTATAATAATGTAACATTGTAGTATATGTTGAATACAATTCATTTATCTTCATAGATTGTATAATGTTAAAATAGGCCTCGCTACAATCATTTTACATTTTAAACAAAACAGATATTTCCATCGTCCAAATCTTATTTTCACTTTATCTATCTTAGAGCTTTAAAAATAATAGAAGTAACTTTGATCTCTTGTTGTTTGCTTGTAGTATCCGAGAGAGAGAGAGAGAGAGAGAGAGAATAATTACTAACACATGGTGGCCCTGAAAAGGACCGATGTTAACTAAATTAATTACAAATAATATGTTCAAACGTTTAATTTTTATGGAGGTCCTTAGAAGGACCGTTTTAGTTTATTCATACGTGAGCCCTTACCACCGATTCCTACCTACCTACGTTGACGCCAGCCTAACCCACCACCTAGCCCCCTTGCCACCCATTCCTACCTACGCTGGCGTCAGCCTAAACCACCGCCTTGCCACCACCCTATGCCACCAGCACCCAATGCTGAAGTCGTTGACAGGGAAAGGTTATTCTTCACAGTAAGCCGGTCCTTGCCAGGAAGCCCGTCGATGCCGCAGTCGTTGTCCTTTTGCCGTTGCCAGGAAGCCCGCCGTTGCCATTGCCAGGGAGGGTCGTCATCGCCGTCAAAAAAATGAATGATTTCGTTCGTTCGTTATAAGCGAGCGTTTGTGATATAAGTTAGTGTATTTTTGTGCAATGATTTTTTGATGTTTCTGTTCCTAGCCTCGAATAAGGTTTTAACTAGAATTCTGTGTTGGCGATTTAGTGTTGTACTGGGTAATTGTTTGTAAATGTTGTACTGATTTGCATCAGGATCGTATTTGCTCTAATCCGGCTTTTCTGTGTTAGTAAAATAGATTATTTTGATTGCCTGAGTTTTTTAGGGTTACCTGTGTTATTAGAGAAAAAAAGTTTGTGGGATTGTGTATTTATCGTCGTATGGTAATTTGTCTTAATTTAGAGTTGCGAGATGCTGTAATGATTTAATTTCTATGCTTCTATAGAAATTTTTTCCATGCTTGAGGATTTCTCCGTTTATGTAATACACGTGGGCTTTTTCGTGCAGCTCTGAGATTTTCGTCCATTTGTTAGCTCCTAGTGCCATTCGTAGGCATTTATTTTGGAAGACTTGCAATTTTAGAATTGAGCTTTTTGAGGCAATGCCTCCCCAGACCGGCGCTGCATAAAGTATTGCTGGTCTCAAAATCATTTTATATATCAAAAGTTTATGTTTAGTCTTGAGTTTGCTTTTCCTGCCAAGAAGGGGGATGAGCGCTCCGAAGGATTTGTTAACTTTAACTAGCGTGTGTGTAATATGTTCGTTGAAGTTGAGCTTTTCACCAAGAATTACTCCCAGGTACTTGATTTGAGTGCTCAATTTAACTTTTTCCCCTAATGCCGAAATAAAAGGAGGTTTTTCATCATTTCTGTGGCTGAAGATTATGCCTTCTGTTTTTGTGCTGTTTATTTTCGTTTTGTTAGAAGTGTAGTAATCTACTAGTTCCTCTGCATGTCTTTCTATATACTAGGCTACTTTAGTCTTCTTGGATGAGTGTGCATAAATGGCAGTATCATCAGCGAATAGTGCTGTTTTAGTAACTAGTGTCTTCGGAGTATCATTGTTATAAATAATGTATAATATTGGGCCCAGTATAGAGCCTTGCGGTACCCCTGCATCTATGTTTTTGATTGTTGAGTAACTGCTGCCTACTTTCACTTTGAAGGTTCTTTCCGTGAGGAAGCTATCTATTCATTTAGTAATGTAGACTGGCGTGTCCATATCTTTAATTTTGACTATCAATCCATCGTGCCATACGGTGTCGAATGCCTTTTCGGAATCAAGCAGCAGAGCTGCTGTGGGGCGGTTCATGTTAAAATTATTTTTAATATCAAAAGTAACTCTGGCAAGTTGAGTCACTGTGCTTCTGCTGTTTCTAAATCTATGCTGTTCATCTGCGAGCTTATCTTCAAGATTTCCTTGTACTTTGATTCTGTTCAGTATGATCTTTTCGAGCACCTTGCTCATTGTGCACAGCAAATTAATTGGTCTGTAGCTAGATGGTTCCTTAAGGTCTTTTCCTGGTTTGGGAAAAGCCAGAATTATTGTCTCCTTCCAGAACTTCGGAAAATACGATTGCTTGAGGCAAGCGTTATAGATGATGGCTAATTGAACATATGCCTTATTGCATAGATTTTTTAAAACTAAATTTGGTATTTCGTCGTTGCCAGGAGCTTTGCCATTTTTCAGCTTCTTTATGTTTTTTTTTTAATTTCCGTTGGGCTCGTTAATCGAATGTCTTCTTCTACTGTAGGCTCGTTCCTTACGATGTTAGCCATTTGTTTTATTATCGTTATAATTTCTGTATTGCTATAGTTTTTGGTAAGTTTGTGAATTTTTGCAAAATTTTTTGCGACTGCTTCTGCTTTGTCCTCGTTCGAAATAGCCTTGTCGGTTCCATCTATGAGTGGTGGCAGAACTATCGTCTGTTTTTTTAGGGATTTCGTCATTCTCCAGAGCGATTGATCCTTTGGATTGAGTGAGAGTAATTTTTTTTCCCGGATACCATTTCTCGATTTAGAAACTTCATGAGTGATTTGAATTGAGAGTCTGTTGCGCAGTATCCGCATATCATTTCTGCGTTTCCTCTGAAAGGCTCTTCTTGCTTGGTTTCTTATCTGGATGAGATTCTTGATGTCTGTTGGAAGTGAGTGATCTTCTATTACTGCGTTTTGTGTTGGAGCACTATCTTCAAGAGCCTTTTTAATAGTTGATGTAAGGGTGGCAATGCAGTTGTGGGTGACAATATCTTGTACGGTGCTCAGACTATCATTGATTTTTATATTGCTGTTCAGAGTGTCTTTGAATTTATCCCAATCTAATTTTTTGAAGTTTATTCTTGGTGGAGTGTTTATGAGACTGTAATCCGATTCACTGGTTTCTATTATGCATGGCAAATGGTCTGAATCAAGTTCGTCAATTACTTTTACCTGCGCAGACTTTGGATTTTTGGCGATAGTGAGATCTATGATAGTCTTTGGCACTTTTTTTGCATACGACCTTGTCGTGAAGGTCCCTGGATCAAGTACGATAATTGGTCGTGATAAGTAGTCTGCTATGGCAGTTCCATGCGGGTTAGTTCGAGGGCAGCCCCATAATCTGTGTTTGGCATTGTAATCGCCCATAGCGTATACTGTATCTGCGGAACTAAAAATTTTGTTGAGATAATTTCAATTTATTTTTACGTTCGTTTCTGGTGGTGAAATATAAACACTGAAGATACTCGGTCCATTTTTCAGTTTGATGTCGATTGATTCGAAGGATGATGTTTTTATGTTGAATTGGTAGTGTTCTAGGTCCTCTTTACAGATTATTAGCACACCTCCTCCGTTTCTGTTGCGATTTCTTCTATGAATTGCATAGCCACGCATAGATAACTCGATTTTATCGCCCAGTTCAGTTTCGGAAATTGCCATAATGTCGATATTTTGTCGTTGGATAAAATCTTTTATCTCATTCCATTTGCCTACAACGTTATTTGCGTTCCAGTGAGCTAAGTTAAGATCTGGGCTTCGATGAGCGCCAGCGAGGTACCTGCTCCAGTCGGCGGGGTTACTATTGCAACGATTAACATAATGACCCACCTGATGACAGCGATAGCACCTGGGCTCGCCCGAATACCGATTATTACCGTTACGTCCGTTATTGTAGTTATTATTATTGTTATTATTGTTGTTATTATTATTCTGAAAGCCTGAGCTCGGACACTGGAACTGCTTGTGTCCAGGCCCGCCGCATTTACGACACGTACCAGTAAAATTCGTTGCGTTACCCGCGCTACCGCCGTTACCGTTTTGACGTGCATACCTCCGGTCATTTTGTTGAGAAGGTACGGCATTGCTTAGCGGTGTAGGTTACGAGTTCGCAACTGCAACTTCACCAGAAATCAGGGGAGCCGTCTGTTGAGCGACATCGCTATCAGTTGACTTCCCGTCTTTCTGGCTGCTCGCTTTCGCCTTGCCGCCCTTCTTTTTCCCACCCTTCTTATTTTTACTCGCGAATTCCACGCTTCCTACCTGATCTGCACCAGAGCTACTCTGTGCCGTACTTTCACCGGGTTTTACACTACTCTTTGTTTTGCCGCTATAAGCAGCCTCGAGAATAAGAGCTTCTTCTTTCGGAGGGGGAAGTTTGTAACGCGCATCTTTGTCACGTTGGCGCTCGAATTTATCACCCCACTTTCTCAAATCACTCATTGAATGTATAGTTTTTCCCATTATAAGTCGACGCAGTTTCGGGTACAAATTGTTTTTTATTAGAGTCAATTGCTTTTCCGCGGAAGGAGTTGGTCTCATTTGATTGGTAATGTGAGTGAACATTGTAATATATGTGCCAATTGGTTCGTCCTTCGCCTGTGTTCGTCTTCGAAGCTCCTCGTAAACGTAGAATCGATCGAGCTTCGGGCAAAACTACAGACGAAAATCTCTTTCGAAATCTGAGAACGAACTCCAGTTTTTTTCAGCACTATCATACCACAACGCTACACTCACTTCCGTAAAAACTGTAGATAAAGCCGGCAACATCTCGTCGTCTGCCAACGTGTAGTAATTTTGACAATTTTTTAACCTTTTCAAGAATTGTTCTGCTTTGAAGCCCGTCTCACCCGTGAAGGTTACTTTCCACAGATGCAACGCGCTCACCGCATCGGTCAGTTGTCCGTTTATATACTTCCGCGACTCTATCCCCGATTTCTTTTCCTTTTTCGATGTGTTAGTTGCCTTTACTTTCTCACCTACCCTGCTCGACTCATAATCATCCGAAACCGAGGAATCCGCAAACGACCCATTCAAAGACTTATCTTTCTTTTTACCATCCTGCTCTTTATTAAATTTAGGGTTCGATTTTACTGTAACATTTTTCTCGTCGGCCTCCTCCTCGTCCGAAAATATTTCACTCTCATTAACTGCTTTTCCTTTATTTTTATCATCCGATTTACCATTCACGATTTTCTCATTCGTTTCGATATCTTTCACACTCTGATTTTTCCTATTCGAGTTCTTTACTTTTTTAGTTTGAGAAACGCTTTCATTCATCTTTTTATTTTCAACCTTCAACGCATTCTTTCTCACGCTCTCCGCTACCGACCGCTGAATACATCACCCAACTCATTTTTCACTTTCTTACTCTTAGGCGTACTCGAATTAATCGGATCAATTGCATCAAATTCAGATTTTTCATGCAATGATGCGCCTTGTGCATTGTTCCCATTATGATGCAACTGATCATCATGAGGAATCTCAGTGATATTCAATACCGGTGGGGAATCGTACAAGAAATTCGGCATGAGCATGCTTAGCGCATGCTGCAAGATCGTTCGCTCGCGTTTTGGCGGCGGCACCGTGGTATTCGCACCCGCTCGCGGTGGCGCCGGTATACTCTGGAAAGGGCCCCCCTCCTGCTTGGTGATATACAGTAGCCGCGGTGTGTATAATAATCGGTGGTTGAAAACGACGAGAATCATCGTCGTCGCCGGCTATGCCGTCTTGCGCGCGAACTCGCGCCATTCACGTATTCGCAGCCATGCTTGGCGCCTCGTCATTACTCGCCATAGCATTCATCAGGCTCATCTCGAACAATGTTCGAAGATTGTGTTCATCGCCTTCGATCGGCGGCAATGATGGCTGTGGTTCGGGGACAATGCCCGAAGCAAAATCACCCGGCAGAACCGGCGCATTTTCCGCAGGTCGCTCATTGTATAAGTGAAATCGAAACGCATGGTCCTGTAAAGTCACCGCAGAGCCGACGGTCGACAAGCCCTCTGAACGCATCCAGATTATCAAGTCTTGCATGTCCGTCGCCTCGATACGCGACCATAATTCTCGAGCTGATTTTGTTTTTAGTACCCGTCGTTTGAAAATTTCCGACTTGCTGGACAACGACATTCTCGATCAACTATTTTCCAAAAAAATTAAATGAGTAAAATAACTCGATTCAATTAATCCGTGTGCAACAAATCACGGAGTCAGCAAAACGAAAATATAAACAAAAAAAAAACACTCAAATTTCTATAATTCAAAAAGAACGAAAATAAAAAGAAGAAAAAAAAACAAATTGCAATTTAATCACAAGAAACAAAATAAATATTCTTGACTAATGACATTAGTCGAGCGTTTGGGCTAACGCGGTTGCTTCACATAAAGGAATCAGTAAATGACTCGGCAAACAAGAAAAAAATTTCCGAGGTTCGGCAGCGTTTAATTTCTCACAAAAAACAAAATGAAAATTATCAAGAATTTCTTCTCAAAATTACTCTCTTTTTGATTGAATCAATCAATTCTTGTTCAATAATAAAATTCATTATTTGTAGTTTTAAATTTCGTTAAAAATCATAAAATTCAGTACAGTTTAATTCGTGAAACAAAATCTCCAACATTCGTGAAAGTTATAACGGGGTTTTTGCTCTCTCCAAAATCCGTTATGAAGTTTTACTATTGAGTCCGAGAGGAAAGAAATGCAGCACGTTGCGGGCTAACAAGAGGGCTGCTCGAAGCCCGGCCCGGTCGCTCAGCAATACCCCTTACAAGGCTACCAGCGTATGGGCCCGCGGCGGCGTCGTGGTTCTCTAGTCGTGCTATGTATCGCGAATCAGAAATGCGTAGTCGCCGGTGCGGGGAATCGCAAGGGAAAAGGGCTGAGAGTCAGGCGCGTAATAAAGAGAGAATAATTATGATAATCATAGATTTATGTATATAAAGCAAATAGAGAAGTACAAAAGAATGATTACGCACGCAGTGAAAGAGATAAGCAGCGGCAAGCCGAGAGAGAGAGAGAGAGAGAGAGAGAGAGAGAGAGAGAGCGAGAGAGAGAGCGAGTGAGAGGGATCGAGCTAGTACATACACGACGAAGATCGATATCCGTCTTGGCTCCTGCTCTCGTGCGTACGCAAATGGAAGTACCTTCCTCGCCTATCGGCCTATTTCTCGTCAAGGTCAGTGCTTGGGATAGGACGAAGGTGGGCGGCAAACGTGTCAACTCACCAGGTGCACACACAGTTGCACAGTTATTTCTCACAGCGCACAGTCACGGAGTCACGAGCACTACACCCACACGCGATGCGAAATCGCAAGAAGATTAACAATAATAAATAAGTTAAGGCACGAGGTGACAAAACTAAGGAAGCCAAGGCGGTGCGAAAAAGAAAAGCTTTCTCAAACGCACGTGTGCTTGAAGCAACGACAGAGCTAAGATTGCCGGCCGGCGGCGTTTCTCTCTCTCTTGTCCGCGCGCGTCGCTACTAATTAGTAGCCAATCAGGGCAGTCAAATACCATATGTGCGCGACTATATGTCTCTCTCTCTCTCTCTCTCTCTCTCTTTCTCTCTCTCTCTCTCACTTACCTTTGCTGCTATAGCTGTATACGTGGAAAAGAAAGGTAGTGGTACAAAATAAAATGATATAAAATTGAAAATATATTCATATTTTTGGTAAGAGGAAGAGAGACATAATGTGTGATCTAATACTCGTTATATTTCCCACCCCCAAACGCTGGTAGCTTCTACGTACCAGTTCGAAACTCAATTCTCTCAAAAAAACTACGAAAATTTTATCAAAATAATGATATTTATATAAGAAATAAATAATTCAACTGACAAAATTATCATGAATTAGGAACTTTGTCATAATAATAAGTAAAGAAATGTTTAAGCTTACTTATCTCTCTCCTACCTAACAAATAAATAGGGGTAAAACGAATTGAACTAAAATTAAAGCGTACTCGCATCAACGATTACTAAATAAAAATATCCGGTTGAGTATTTCAAATCAACAAAATATGGGATAAGAAAACGATCCGAAACAATTTTAGACATGCGG
>JAWWMK010025705.1:0-15892 GCA_035047105.1 Galeopsomyia nigrocyanea
GGCTTCCGTTAGCGCGTGCCTCTAATATGAAAATTCGGACAAACGGTGCCGAATTATGGCAGTTTTTTTGTGGAATTTCTCATATGTGTATCGATTGCCGACGCTTTTTTTATTATCAAAGGTTATATAAAAGATACCCGAGGAATGGCTTCGTTTTATAGAATTAAAGGCAGCTTTTTCTTTTCTTTTTTTTTACTTTCTCGCGTTCCTTTCTCTCTTTCTCTTTCCTTTTTCTTGCTCTTTGTCGCGGATTCCTTTTGTCTTGCTCGTTCTCGCGCGCTCTCTCTCTCTCTCTCTCTCTGCACTATTTCCCAAAGTAAAGCCTTCCTCGCTTTTTTTTTCTTCTCTTTCTTTCTCTCCTTCAATTAGTCGACTCAGAGAGAGAGAGGTGACTCTTTCTCTTGCGTGCGAGCTTTAAGTGATTTTATTCAATTTGGCTTCTCTCCCCTTGCACCGAGAACAATGAGAGAGCTCTCGAGTGTTGTAATTGTTATCTTCATCTTACGATTCCAGACTATTTGCTCTGTCTCTCTCTCTCTCTCTCTCTCTCTCTCTCTCTCTCACTCGCGATAAATTACTTGCTATTTCGATTATGCAAGCTGCGAGTCAACTGACGAAATTTACACCGACGAATGCCATAGTAATTAATTTCGAAATATAAGTTTTAACTTTGTGGATAGGAAAGGTAAATTTCTCATTTCTATACTGGATTTGAATTCAGGTCACGGGAAATCAATGTTATTCAAACTATTTCCGACTATTCTGTATACGCACGCATTTGTCGAGAGCAAAAAAAAAAAGGAGAGCAAAGGGCGGAATAGTCAATATCTGTTGTGGTACGTACACTAGACAATCTGTCTGAAACATCTCTCTATCTAGCTTTTAGTTGGGATTGACGTTTGCGCGAAACTATCTAGCAATAACAACTTTTTTTTTGACATTCGCAATTCTGCAGCAATCATTCGAGAGAAAGAGAAAAAAACAGCGAGCAACTCTATTTAAAAACAATCAGATGCGCGCACGCGTTATTCGAACGAGAGAGAGAGAGAGAGAGAGAGAGAGAGAGAGAAGAGGATATATAAAGAGCGAAATGAACTACGTCCGCGCGAGCGTTCAATTTCTGCTCGATTAAAAATAATTCCCTCCCCTTCCTCCCGTCAAAGTGCTCTCGACTTTTGCAAACGTTCGCTCGCGTTCTCTCATAAATCTCATTTCCCCAAGCAGAGGCTATGTAGCGAGAGAGTAGAGAAAAAAAAAATTAAATTTTCGCGATAGAAAGCGTTTCGCTCGAGTGGCGCTCGAAAAAAAGGAGAGAGAGAGAGAGAGAGAGAGAGAGAGAGAAATTCTAACTCGCCGCGGGGGCGGACCACCAGCACCACCACCAGCCGCGTGATCGACAGCTTTTTTATTCATGAAGATCGTACGAGGTGAGAGAGAGAATGCCACGGTCGAAATATATATATTCGACCTGGATTTCAACGCAGAGCGCATACATCTTTTCGTCATCGGAGCGCTATAGGGAGAGAGAGAGAGAGAGAGAGAGAGAGAGAGAGACGTGAAAAAATCGACGGTAAGCACTAATCTTGCAGGAAAAATAAAATATATATTTATAAAAAGTCATTTCGGCCAAGTTGAGATATCAAAGATACTTTGGAGTTTTATATATGAGTAAAAGTTGGGCGTTGCTATTGGAAATAAATGAAATGTGACGTGCGATACGTGACGAGCATAGTGCGATTAAACGCATATTGATATATATTTTTTTGCTTTGAAATTTTGAGAAACGAGGAGGGTAGCGTTGGTGATAAGTGATGATATCTCGTTTATTTCGACAGTGTATGACTTATTGAAGATTTCGTGTCCTGAATTAACGTGGTATTCTAACTTTCATGTTGCTTCGTAGAGAACCATGCGAGCTACAAATTTTCCATAAAAAAAGACACGGGTTTGGAGTTAATGTGGTTTCTATGAATAATTTTTTTTAGATATTTATTCAAAAAAAAAATTTCCGACCAACTCTAATCCAACTTCCTATCGTATTCAAATACTACATAAAAGAGGCACAGCAAGTTTTGTCGGGATTCTATTTTGCGTTCGGAAATTATAAACCGATAAAGTCGTAATTGTCAAAATTTTGGCGCGACAACCACTGACATTGCTGCTCTCTCGAGCTTCGCCCAACTCTGATTCGCCTTCCTATCGTGTTCTAATGCCAAACACAATGCTGGGTGCTCACAGCATATTTGGTCGGGATTCTAATTTTCGTTCGGGAATTATGAACCGATCAAGTCTCAGTCGTCGAAATTTTCACGCGGGCTCTTTTCAATAACAATTGAGATCGCTGCCCTCTCCAGCTTCGTCCAACTCTAATTGGGCTTTCTATCGTACTCTAATGCTATACACAAGGTACGCAGCAAGTTTTTTTGGAGTTCTATTTTACGTTTGGAAATTATGAATTGATGAAGTCGCAATGGTCAAAATTTGCACTGCCCTTCGGAGCATCTATCCACTATGATTCGACTTTAAAACAAAAAAAAAAACAAAAAATTTTTTTTTCGACGCGCGCAACTTTTATTTATAAAATGGAAAAATGAATATTTGCAGATAAAACGTGAAAATCAATTTAGCGTGAAAAAAAATATTTACAGAGAAAAAAAGCCAATTACATAACATAGTAACAGACAATATTTGCATTCATCGTTAGTAAAAATTGTAAAAATATCGAACATATTGAAAAAGTACATTCAATGCATCATTCAATTTCAATAAAGCTCAAAACTTTTCTATTCCCGTCAATTAAGCTCAAAATTCAATATTGAAAAAAGCGCCGCTATTAGAGTCGTATATAGAAAAGAAAAAAAGCAGCTAATATCTCTTCATCAAAGCCCCGCTTTCCATAATTAGTAAAATAAAGGTGGAGTAAAAAATAAAAAGCACACCCAAACACAGCAGCTGCGTGTAAGTGTATTAACATATTAAATGCCGGTGATATTAGGGATAAAATCGGGATCGCGCACAGTATATACACGGCGACACCGAACATTCGTGTCCACGGCGATCATAACCATAATACATCATAAAACACGCGCGCGCAAGCTCAGGTGTACTAGTAGTAGTATACGTTACTCCGTAATTGAGTACAGCCGAGCGCGCGCCAGAGCGTCGAGCTTTTGGACTTTAGTACCATCATCTTCCAAACGGCAAATTACATTGGCGGTGTGGCACAGAACTGCCATTTAACGTGATTGATGATCGTCTACTTTTTTCCTTTTTTTTTTTTTTTTTTTTTGCGCGCGCTAGAGCTTTATGTCCTGCAATTCTCTCTGCGCTTCTATTTTTCCTTTTTTCGTCACCGATTCTACCTTAAATATATATACTTTGTTTTTATCCCGGTAGACTTATATATATTATATACGTGTCGGCTTTTTCTTTCTAAAGCTCTTCTTAATCTTCCTAATTCTCTCACCTTCGAGGCAGCCGAGGTGATTTTTTTTATTCGCCTCCCCTAACTCTCGGACGCGCATTAAAAGCAAGCTTTCCTTTTTTCATACACGCCGACACAAGAAACTTAGCCGCGAGAGAGAGAGAGAGAGAGAGAGAGAGAGAGAGTTTCACGACTGTTAATTAATTATGGGGATATTTTGTCATTACTGTCGGGCTGCGGATAATTAATGAAATTAATGCTCGATTAGGCGCCTTCTTGCACTCGTTTCGTTCATTTATTATTCTCGCCAGCCGTGCGCGCACACACACACACACACACACACACACACACGCACACGCACACCTCCTCCTCCTCCCTCGGTTTTTAATCAAACTTCAGCATACTGTGTGCGGCGCGCGCACAACCCCCTCGTGAACGTTATTGCGTTTTCGCGTTAGTTGCTCGACAATGCACACACATTCACATACACACGAATGTCAGTTTTGTGAGTTATAACGCGCATTTGTCACTGCAGTCAAAATACTTGTGCGTATATATACTTTCATTCATTCGTTTCCTTCGGTTACACTCCCAATCACGAAAATTACAACTGATTGCAGCTGATTTCACCTATAGCACAGGGAACAAATCTTAATAAAGACAAACTATCGTTCGGGAAAAGTATACTAATTACGATATCGATAATACACAGAAACACACACACACACATACACACACAACTTTTTGGCTTTAAAAGTTGGAGCATAAAAGAACGATATTAAGTCTTATTGCTGAGTACAGCGTTTTATCAGCTTTTATTTGACAGATAATTTATGTAAGTCGTTCCGAAATGTCTGCGTATATGTATTTTTTTTTGTCGCAATTCATAACTGTTAACTTACGGCTTGTCATTAAGGACAGAGTTTCATTAGTTAGGTTTTTACCAACCCCGTGGCAGGCTTTTCACTAATTATCGCGTTTCTGCGTATAATTCGATATAAAAAAGCTCATTTGCACGCGAATGACGAGAATGTTGAAATTAAAAAGCAATATTTTAAACTGAATTCGTACAATTATCCGCTACGATCGTAAAATAATGTAATCTAGCGTGGGAATTTATATACGCGAGAACTTGTGGCGTGCATCCGCAAATGACAACCGCAACTTTATACTGCATATATCAAATAAACGCGCTAAGCGACACTTAGAAATTAAATTTAACAGCTGTAATATTCGTAATAAAGCGTTCAAGTGCTATGGCTGTTCTCGAGGTATAGAGTAGAGCCAGTGAAATTGCTCCCTCGCGTGTCGGTATAAGGAAACCCCATAAAGTCCAATCGGGCATTATAATCCCACGGAAGGAGCAAAAAAAAAAGAAAGAAATTTCTCGACTCGTACCATCCGTCACAATATTCTCTGCCGCGTGTGTCCGGCGTAGCGCGAAATACACTCGGTGCTGAAGAAATGACGTGCGGGGTATGGCGTGAACGAAAAAAAAAAAATGAGAGAGAGAGAGAGAGAATGTGAGAAACAGTCGAAAGGATGATACATAGATAGAAAAAGGAGGATATTGCGTTGAAATATACGTATATGGATGCGCGCGGTGCATAGCTGTGAATGATGAGAAAAGAAAGCTTTTGAAAAATAAAAGCGACGTATGTATACGCGCTTGAAAAATCGAAGCTTCGCGGTGGATTTCATCGAATACTTTTATACTGCCAATCGACTCGATGTTATTAATCTCGTGCCATTGTTCCGGTTTTACCGATGGTGAGGGATATTCTTGGATGTTTTTATTCTTTGAATTCGCAGGTTGACAGTCGAATTAAAGAGAAATTCTTTTCTATAGATGAACGTGATTGTTGAATATTCAAAATTTTTTTTTCGAATGCACATTGAAATGCATCTCATTTTTTCTACCTTTTTTTAATAAAAATCTTCAGTTCGGAATAATACTCATTTGGAATTCAATCGTACTTGAATCGTCTCTCAAGGAAATTCAGTTACAATCGCTTGAAATAACTTTTATACGGACTAAACATCAACGATAAATTTCAATGATAAAATTGGAAATATCGTTCGTAAAAATTCCCTCTGATCTTTCTCTATTCCTACATCGAATTTCCTACATCAAACCCCTTCCATAGATCACGAAAACTACATCCGAAGAAAAAAAAAATCTACTCGATAGAATAAAAGGCCTATCACAAAGAGCATTTTTATACTCGCATATAATAATTCCTTCAAATTTATCGTCCATCCGATATCACAGCCGATAAAATCCATCACACATAGCAGACACTAAAACTACAAATTACCCCATTTGACATTGGTTGAAAAAAAGAGAGAGCGAAGGCCTAGATATTAGTCGAGCGAAAGCGAGAGAGAGAGAGAGAGAGAGAAAGCGAGTGCATTTGACACATAAGAATAGCCGAGGTCACGAGAGTAGAAGCGTAGTGTGGTGGTGGGTTCGCTGCTGAAAAATCGCGATCGAGCAGCAACCCCGCACCAAGTCGACGACCGGAAATTCGTATCAGTCGGCTGCACAACGGCTGAGCTCGCTCGCTTCGGCAATAGCCTCGCGCACACACACACACGTACACAGACACACACGTATAGGGGACGCCCAAGTGAGACAGTGAATGGCTACTGATATTTAACTGAGATAGTCATTGCTTGTAAATGCGTGTTAGCAGTTGTGTGTGTTATTTATTTTTTTTTTGCATTTTTATCGCCACGTGTCGAGCTTTATATTTTATTTCATTTTTGTTGTTGCGTTTTTCATCTGTTATTCCGCGGATGAGCGAGATTGTTTTTAATTATAACAAGCCGAGCGTGTTTGTTTATTCTTTCGCGAGCGCGCACGTTTGGATGAGGATTAATCCGCAACCGAGGGGAGAGAGTTTTTGTTGTGAGTCATATGCATTCGGTGAATCATAAATTTTATTAATTTACCCTCGTTTGTAAAGGGAATACAAAAAAATGTCCTCGTGATCCGTGCGCATACGCACTCCCGCGCTCGCGTGTTTGTGTGCAAATGGCTGACGCGTATACGGCTATTCCGGTTGATTATTTGCGACAGATAAATATTCGTACATACCTTCTTTGAAATTCGTGCGCGCGAGGGTTCTGACACATTTGCTTCACGGTTCAGCGTAACGTTGAATTTCTTTTTTTTTACGCTCGTTTAAAAATTTATGCCTTAGTGACGGCTGAACTAATAAAAAAATTTGTTTTCTACAGCGAGTTGGTCGTATATTCAACGTACTATGATTTTTTTTTAATTATCTTATTTCATCGCTATAAATTGTGCGTGAAAATTCACATCGGAGTAACAGTACGCGGCGTGATTTAAGCGATCTATTATGTAATTCACGAGTTTAAATTTAACGAAATTTAATTATAATTTGGAAGATAATTTTCAATTATAATTTTACGAAATTTCGATAGTCAAAGTATTTTCACGATAGGAGAATATTGTTTCGGGAAAAATAATTATTCGATATTAAACTCCATATCGTTCATTCATGTTTCAGCTCCATTAATTTCACGTGTTTTCATAATTACGTCGGGTCAGTGGAAAAAAATCCCACCTCCAATAAGAAAAGACACATCCACTTTCTAAATGTAATTTTCATTGGAAAAAATGGATGTGTGTTTTCTTATTGGAGGTGGGATTTTTTTCCACTGACCCGACGATTACATAAAGTAAATGGAAGAGTACTTAAAGAGTAAAGTAAATAAAATAAGCTCACTTTTGATTAAAAATAGTGAAAAATTCCTTTATGAAAAATAAAGAATCAATCAGATCGTCCATTTCTCGAAGGTACAGCATAAATTTCACGCACGACGCAATCTTTACCCTTATCGAATCATTTCGAATACAGGTCGGAAAATGTCCTGGCAAGCGAAAGAGAGAAAGCGATAACCAAATTCATACGGTATTTATTCGAGAAAATGCCGCACGTAGAGGTTTCGCGTGTATGTGAACACGAAACACCGGGAATGTATGTACACGCCGAAAGCGAAAATAAGCAGGACAAGTGGGTGGGACTTCCACCTGGAAGGAAGGAAATATCGTTGATAACCTAGACATGGAAGCCCATGAATCAGCGAGTTCTCCATAAAACTTGCGAGCGGGACATTCGCCTCTCCCTTCGCGAAATGCGCAACGTTCGCTGCTGCTGTTGCTGCTATTCTCATACGCAAACCCCCTCTTTTCTTTTTTTTTGCGTGCTTGTAACGTATGCAAAGAAAAAAAATTAGCTTCCAGCACATTTTTTTTTCTCTCTATTCAAGGAGCGAAATAAACGAATGCTCTGCGGATTTATTTATTTCTTACTTTTTTTCGGATAAATTAAGGGATACTTTGTTTTTTTGTAAGCTATATCGTGGTCAGCGAAAAAAAAAGAATCTTATCCGCTTCGTGCTTACTCACTCCTGATAATGATTTACTTACTTTTGATAGCGCTGTGATATATGAGCTTTGGGGCTGTAGTTCTTTATAAGTAAATCATGCAGGCATCGATTATGGGATATATATATTTTTTTCGACTTCCCTGTTTTGAGAAAAAAGTGATTTTTGTTTACATGACGAAAGCATAGCCAAATACTCTAAATCTTATGGAGAATCGAATAAGTTGGTTGCTTCACTGAAAGTCAATCGTATTTTATTTACAGAGAAGACAAAAAAATTTATTGGTAAATGATGAATATAGTGCCATCTTTCGTTCTTGAAATACGTATCAAATTGGTATATCACGAATGCAATGTTAATATCTCAAGAAGCAAATTACTCAAAGGAACGATGTACATTTACTTTATAAAGATATTACGAAATAATACTTTACTGATAAATACGAAAATCAAGGGGAAAAATTCATTCCCATCTAATTGTGAGAATTTATCATAACCAGCAAAACCTCAAACGTCCCCCGCGTTCCCTTCAAGTCAAGCCGGGAGAGAGAGAGAAAGAGAATACAACCCCCGAACTAAATTCAGCGCAATCCATCAACCCCTAACCATGAAACATGTACATCCCGCTTCCAAGTTTTAAAAATGGACCATGCGAAATATACGTAGTACACATCTCCCCTTCCTTCGCCGCCCGAGCGAGAGAGAGAGAGAGAGAGAGAGAGAGAGAGAGAGAGAGAGAGAGAGAGAGAGAGAGAGAGAGAGAGAGAGAGAGAGATGAGATGAGATGAGAACTCATCCGCGTGCAAAATCACATTACCGAAACTTTCCGCGGGCGTGGCTCTCTATCTCCTTGATCTTGACGCGCGCGTCTGCAGTTAAGGGAAGTGACTTAATTCGAGGAGCCGAAAGATTAATCCGTGTCGACGAATTGCGAAGGGATCTTACATCGACCCCATTAATAAGAATGAAGCTGAGAGGGGGAGTGAGATTCGTCGACTGTCAAAGGCTGTTTGACGGTTTCTTCTTTTTTTTTTTTTTCTATCGCTTCTCATTTTTTTTCTGTGCTTTTTTTTTCGTTCTTGTGTTTTTTTTGTCGTCTCTCTAACGCATCGCGCAAAGTATAGGATTAGGGAGGATTGCAAGGGACGCGTCCACACGCCAAGGAGAAATTATTTAGCTCAATTTATTACGGGGTTTTGCTCGGGGTTTTGTACGGAGGCGGCCGCTCTCGCCTACCGCGCGGCGAGGGTATAATACGAGACAGGTGCTGGGGATCTTTTCTCAGCCTCGTGTCTGGCATACCTGATGCGGCGTTCGACTTTTCTTTTTTTACGGCGTTTTGTTGTAAATCTGCTGTTATACGCGTGGAAATAACAAGAAAACGGAGTGAATTTATCACGTTAATTAACGGATTGAAACGTAATTTCGAGTTGAGTTGTAATATTAACCGCAAGACGAAACATTACATTGAAAATTGTGTGTTGGTAAAACAGGGTAAAGCTGGGCGCATGTGTATGCAGTGTGTTTCTCAAAGTTGACGCTAACTCATAACAAGTTGCAGTTTACGTGACGAATCGCGTATGAGTCATATACATTGTGCCCGTGTGAAAGCTGCCGTGCGTGTACGTACATACGTATATACACATACGCTACGAAAGTCATTTCTGGACTGTGTGATACATGCAGTGTGTATTGTTCGTGCTTGGCGTAAAAACTTCACTGTTACGATTCCATTTATTGTGACCTACGGTGATAATGTCAAAGACAATAGGATGGTACTTTGTTCGAATGGTTTTTTACGATACGATTTGAATTAAATAGTAATGTATTATATCGATTGGTATTATATTGGAAGTATAATTTTATCATAACTTTTTATTGAAATAAAGGAAATTCAAGTGAAAGGAACAATGGAACCAAGAGTTTTACCAAATGCGCACGTTGCACGAACTTTAATGACCCGAGCAGCGGAGAAAATCATTCATGTTATATTTTCTTTTCAAAGCGAATGCTCGTTGTATCCGCACATTTACGTTTCGAATGTTCGTTTATGATTACTAATTCCCCGGCACGATTGACATCCAGCAATAAATGTTTACAGTCGCGCGTACAATCATAATTCTACAGATACATCCAACGAAGTTGTATTATTCTTCGTTTATTTTTTTCCCCCTCTATCGTCGGTCATTTTTTTTTTTTCATTTTTACGAGAATTCTGGTAATTTCCGCGTGCAGAACAGTTTATCGTTTTATTAGGCGTATTTTAGTAGGGGCGGTCGAGGGTGGTCGATCAATAAATCAAAAATAATACTTTTCGAACACCGCGGTTACAACTTCCATTTTACAGCCCACTTCAACAAAAAAAAAAAATTTAACGTTGCAGCTGCATAAAGTTTTTTTTTTTCAAGCTCGGTCAACTTTTACCGCAAATAATATTTCGAAACGAGCGCATCGCTGATCTAATTTTACCCCTGAGTATATTACACTCGTAGTCGTATCAAAAGTTGCAACGTTTAATGTTTGACGAGTTGCGCCTCGAGGTATAAGGTTTGTATATACAGTTGAGCTGCGCGCGGGGCGACACGTTTCTGCTTTTATATCAGCCGCCTTTCTATAGCGATAACAATGTTGCGATCAAACGCGGTCAGTCAATTTGCGTATACATATTGATCATCGCTAGTTCGAAATAGGGAAAAAAAAACTATTGCGATGGATGCATCTTTTTCCCTCAATGCGTATACCTACATTTGAATGTCAAAATCAGAAAAAAATTCATTTCTATCACGCGAGCATCCAGACGTGAAACAATGACGGAATATTTCGACAGAAAAAAAGTGGATATTTTCGTAGGATAAAGAGTGTGTGTACGTGTGCCAGGGTGAAAAAAGTTTGATCAATGACGTTCGAATTGGAATTCTATTTCCAAATACGTGCACAAGCTGCACTAGATAGTAGATTTTAAACACCATATGGTTCCACGAGCGCGCGCGCGCACACACATACATGCAACGGTAGTAAGCCAGCGTGTTCGATGCCATATGGTGCCACTTGTCATTGAACATGTTAATATTGGCTCCAATTTTATCTAACAATTGTCCACGCGTTCGTGCCCTACAATTTTATTGCGCTCGAATTTTTCGTGTCGCGAAAGGCTCATCGCTGCGAGATCTAAATTGATTGGGTAGATATTGTTTTTCGTATTATTGTACGATTCGAACTGAGAAATATCGGATTTTGGATATCGTGTCGATTATTCAACTCGATTTATAGTTTGCGTGAAATCATATTTTTTCGTCATAACATTTGTTTACCGAATATTGGATCATACTTTGAAATCGTTTTACCAGTTCCTCGCAAAGTTTATTTTTGCATTCTCGCTGCAAAAAATTATTCAAGCGTACGATATGAATTCAATTTTGTAATTTTAAAAATTTTCAAAGCCCAGTTCCATCTGATTCGTACAAAATATTTTCAATTAAGTGAATAAATATTCATTGCGAAAATGTCATTTGAATATCATTCGGATACGAAAGTGTGTAATCAAATAAAAATTTACGCTAAAATCTTCTTGGTTTAATTTTCGTACCTCTCTTGACAAAAAAAAAAAGAAAAAAAAAATGTTATAGAGCACGAGTGCAAACAAAAAAAAAGGTAAAATCAAGCTCGTTGCCGAGAGCGCAATTACTTTAATTGAAATGTGCATCTCGTATTCACGTAAAATAAAGAAAGAAAGAAAGAAAGAAGGAAGTTTTCCCTCTGAAAACATTTTTCCTAGCAACTACGGGGGAAAGAAGACGTTGCTCGTCTAGCGTTGCGTAGAGCGAGTAAATAACGTCGAGGTATACGACGTTCGGTTACTTGGCCATTGCAAACAAATTTCGTTTAACCGAGGAAAGGCGTACTACGCTCGAGCGCGTCGTCGGTTAATTATGGGAGTACTTACTTGTTGCCTTGGCGCTCGCGCGCGCGCGTCTTTTCGAAGAGGTAGTGGGAGGAGGAACCTGCTTTGCGAGCAATTAAACAAGTTTGCTCCGCTCTATTGGCAAAACCTCCGACCCTTCCGCGAGCTGGTTGATTGAACGAATTAATTTTCCAATATTATGCATCCGAGTTTCTTCGCCCACCCATAATGTCGGTTGAACTTTCATTATTGCTTTCTCGCGGAATATTGACGTTCCAATTTGACAAAAAGACTCGGAAGTGCCTTGAATAAAGTGATTTAATTGTTCTGCGGTGGTTTGTATCCAACATTGAAAAAGAAACTGTGTCAATTTTGTTCATTTATTAATTATCTTTCAGTTGGGCATGACGCTATAAATTTGATTTATTCAACTGTTAAATTGGGGCACTTCTCGCGAATAAATTCATTTGTTCAAGTAAAACTGACGAGCTAAATTAAGCAAAATTCAATTAGAAAACGTTCAACGTCTTCTCCAACGTCTAATTATTCAATCTGATCCCGAAAAACCGAAATGTGAACTCTGTCAATATAATGAAAAAGTGACAGCTCTAAATTTAAACAATCGATCGCGACAAAAAAAAAAGAATTTATGAGCATATCCGAATATAGTAGCTATGACATCTCGAAAATCCAATTATCAATTTAGATTTCGCTTCGGAAATTCTCAAGCGAGCTAGAAAGGCAAATGAGATCAGTCGCTCAAGCCTCCAACTCTGCGTTGCAGTGGAAAGAGAGAGAGAGAGAGAGAGAGAGAGAGAGAGAGAGAGAGAGAGAGAGAGAAGCGCGGGCGCGTTACGACCAAACAAGTCTAGACCAGGGAGAGCATCAGGTGGATCCACGAGCTCGAAAATTGGATGACGGGGAAAACTACTTATTTTCGTCGTCTATTATGCGGAAACAACTAGTCCTAACCATTCCTCTTACGTTATTCCTCTTTATCTTCTGTCTCGTTTTCCTACTCGCCGAGCCGTGTGCGCTCCGCGCGCATTCCGACCGTAAAATTTCAAATTTACTTTGTTCTTTTATTTTATTTTATTTTTTTGCAATTTTTTTTTTATTCTAGATAGATACGTTCTTTTTTTTTTTATAATGATATGGACACACATGTCGGCGCGTATTCTATTGAAAAATATTCTGCTACATAACGTCTAATCGTCAACACCATCTGCTACGGTCGATCAAAATTATAGACTCTGTGTCGGCACTTTTGTATATTTATCGAGAAACCGCTATGAAATTACAGTACAAAAGGAACAATACCAGTGGCACACGACCATCTTTTCTTCTTTTTTTTTTTCGAACAAAATTTATGCTACTTGCAGCTAACACCGGTATTTGATCAATTTTTTTTATGAAATATAAACTTTTAGTACGTTCGAGCGTCCGATAAAATGATTAAGTTCGCAGCGTGCGGAGTTATTAAGAGCTTTCATAAAGCTTAATCGGTCGCGAGTGAATTTCGTGTGCGCGCGCGCGAAAAAAAGGAGTATTGAAACTTTCCATCATCTTCGTGCAATTTAGCGTAAAATTATGAATAAAGTTGGAACGGCCAGATGCTGGTGGTAGCTATGAAAACATAAAGTATGCGCCTTGCAGTATATATAGCGAATCGACAAAGTGCTTTCTAATTTTTATTAGACAGAAGGGGAAAAAAAAAATAAGACTCGGCTTTCGGAGATATACGAGGAAAAATATATATATTGAAACTACGCGGCATCCGTGTGCTAATTTTGATGTTGCCAAGTTTCAACAAACTCTCGTGTACAGTGCTTATTTATATAAGCATTGTTTATGTAATTAGGCCGACGAGTAAATCCGAGCGTATGACCGAGTTTCCTCTTCTTTTATTTCCTATTAAATTTGTACTTTCGAAAAGTTTGGAAATTAAAAATTCTCGGATTCAACTTCCAATTATAGACGAGAGTACATCTGTAATGTCGAATAAAAAAGCGGGTAAAACTTTCTCCGGTTTCGCGGAAACTCAAGTAGTATACAACAAAACTCAGAGATCAAATAGTGTACAGTATAGTAGTAGTACGACGATGAGGACCGAAGTTCATTTTTTTTATTCCATTATTATTCGTCGTACTTTACCGAGTTTGCACAGCCCGAAAATTTGTCGAGGAGTATAATTTCCAATGTTGTCCTTAGTGTGCAGGCGAAAAGCCTCGTTCAACTTGGGGGGGGGGGGGGGGGGCGGATAGAGAATGGCTCGATTCACAAGTTTTGCGCTCAAGCAAGTAAGATACCGTAACACACAGGACTTATAACTCCTCAACTTGCTTCGGCAACTGCAGCAGCAGTTGCTCTCGACTACAATCGCGCCGCTTTTTTTTAAATTTATTTATTTTGTTTCTTATCACCGACAACTCTTGGCATCGTTTCAGTTGTGTTTGGCCTCGCGTCAAAAGCGGTGCTAATATGTGCGACACTTTGCCCGATTAATCCTAAACTATATATCTACCAGAGGAAGCCCGTGAAAAAGTAATTCCGTGTGGCAGCGGTTTTTTTTTTTGCCGCGGGTAATAGGTCCACTGCGCAGTTTCTATTTGACGACTTCAAACGAATAAAAAAAAAGGAAAAAAAAAACGCTAGAATTATTCAGAGCTTTCGCTTGGTAGAAAGCTACGCGACGCTCGTCGCGTATAGTCTATATATGCGACTTCGTTTAATAAATCTATCAACGACCACTTTGCCCTCTCTCTGTCTCTTTCGTCGTTCTACGGTTCCATCTCTTTCTCTCAATGGCTTTCCTCTTTTTCCACCGTAGTTTCTACCGTTTTTCACCCGACTCTCCATCGCTCGCGGCACTTATTTTTCCCTTTTGCTTCAGCTTCGCCCTTTATCCAGTTTCATCTTATCTCCTTCTATTTTCCTAACATCTTTTATTCCCTTTTCTCGAGGCCCTTTTCACTTTCGCGATATCTCTCGCTCTCATGCTCATCGCGCGCGTAGCATTTTCCTTCTGCCACTTGCCTAAAAGAGAGCCCATTTAACCGTATACACACACACGTACACCTCTTGTCTACCAGAGTACGCGTAGTTGAAAAAGCTCTCTCTCTCTCTCTCTCTCTGGCGCGCGCGCGCGCGTTTTATTCCCTTCCCCCGCGTTTTTTTTTGTACTCTACCAACGACTTTCTCTTCTTCTTTTTTTTTTATTTTTTTGTTAATGAGCACTAGCCTCGCGTAAAAGTGAATCATACGACGACGGCGACGACGACAGCTCATTCACGCGCTATGTATCTTTTTTTTTCGTCTGTTATAAAAATTGTCTGTACCCCTTGCGCGCATGCGGAGAAATGCTCTATTATCTCGAGCCGCAATTGCAACAATTTGGTATTTTATTTTTCAAGCGTGAACGAGCGATGCATAGCGTGACAATTTTCTTTTTTTTTTTTTAGGAAATTAAAATTATACGCGACGAGAGCGCGAGGTTAATCACATTTTTATTACACTACGTCGAAAGTGCACAACGCGTTCAGTTTTGCGTGTCCCAGATGCATAATAAATTAACGATAAGATATACGACAGCCAAAAAATAAAAAAAAAATTGCAACGTACAATGTATCCGCAGCAGCAGCAGCAGTTGGCGTATATATCCGAAATCGATCGTTCATTCGCAAAAATTCCATCTATCGCGGATATACAAATTGAGGTCGCGCAAAGCAATCAACAGTCCATTAGTGCTGTCTAGATACGCGATCTTTCCATCTGGATTTTCCACTAATAAACAAGGGAACGTTTGCCATCTACCGCACTTAGATAATAGACGCGAGGAAAATTGACATGTCTCTGTCTCTCTCTCTCCGTAATTGTAATTGTGTATTCCGGAATAGCAAATAACCGAGCAGCTGGCGCGATGATCGATACTTCTTGGCTTGCGAGAGTGCTGCTGATCGGCTCACCTCGCCACCACCACCACAAACTGACTTGATTCGATTTGACACGCGTAATTTGATTGAGTGAAACTGTCGCCTCGATCTTCGACTTCGTCTATATACGTCCAAATCCACAAAAAAACTCGATTAATTCGGCACCGGTTCTAAAAAAAGTCAAATTGACTCGACGCTCCTAATTCCTTCGGAATATCA
>JAWWMK010025716.1:0-15882 GCA_035047105.1 Galeopsomyia nigrocyanea
CCTTTTAGCATAATGAACCCCGCTATTTTAGTGTGACAGAATCGCCTACTAAAAAAGCGTGATTTTTCTCTCCGTGTTACCCATAGTTTTTTTCTACGCGGGGCTGTGCGCGCGCTTTTCATTTTTGATCATAGAATATCTAATTTTTTAATAGCGAACGTATTCTCATGATCATACAATTTCTTTGGAAACATTATTTACAATGCAATGCGTTGCAAATGCGTTAAACCAGTTACGTCAGCTATATATTAGTCCTGAATTTTTTAGTAAGACTAGTAACATTTTTGAATCATTCAAACTGTGTATTAGAACGTATAACTTAAGTGGCTCGTAATTAAAAATTAAGCATTCTGCACGCATAAATATGATAATTAATAATACATTTTTTTCAGCATACATCTTCTCCACAATACTTATCTTCATCTCTGTACCAACTGCACCACTGGTATTGAACAACATAAAATCTTTTAACGTATCTCTCGAACGGATGTTTCTTTTAGGAGGAGAATTTTTTGTTGATAGAGATAAATATTATACGGAGATTTTTATATTTGATTTAGTATGCATTATTATCTGCGCTCCTTTAATGTGTGCGTTTGACTCTATGTACTTTGTTTGCGTTCAACAATGTTTAGGATTGTTTGCCATAATCAAGTAAGATATTATTTAGTTTCTATAGAAATTGATAGCCTAAATTATGAATTGAAATTTAATCTGAATGCATTCAATAATACACTATCCTTCATTATTGAGCAAAATGCACTTTGAACATACTCACTTGAAAAATTAATCAATTATATAATTCTTAGATGCTTCACTTGTCTTATTAAAACTTTTATTCAATCTAGTTTTTGTTTTTAATTTTTTTAGAATGTTTTTCTTAATACACATTTAATCTATATGTAATAATATTCATTACCAGATATAAAACAATGACGCCTACATAAGCTGGTCTCATTCCTTGACAAAATATTCTGATTACAGATTTCGACTGCGAAAATGTACGGAGTCACATACTGATCAAAATTTATCTAAATCGGAAAAAGAAAGTATTACGTATAAATACATAATCAAGACAATTCAATTACATAAAAACGTATTGACGTTGAGTTCATTTAATTTTATCAACACCGTTACTGAGTATACGAAAATATATGTAGTGTGGAACAGACTCCGGGCATCTAAAATCGGTTATTTTTCGCTTAGAAATTATCACTACACCAAACAAATTAGCATGTGATAAATGGTAAAAATCAGATGTGAAAATCGTGGTCGTTCATTCTGATTCGATTTTGCCCCGTGAAAATATATTATATTTATATTTTTATAGATAGACTGGTACAATAACTATTCTTATTGTAGAACATACAAGGCAATCGTTATTTGATGCGTACAAAGCATGGAAAGAAATAGAGATACTTTGACAATTGAATTTTTAATATACTTTCGTCTGTTTCACACTAAAGAAAAACTCAGTAGTTGCGGTGCTATATAAAAATAGATGAATATACCCATGCTTCTAATTAATATTTTTCTCCTTCAGTTTTACTGATATCCTTGAAGCAACATATTCTTCAACTTTTTTAATCTTAGTGGGATTGAATATGCTTATGAACAGCTTTCTTTGCGTTTTAGTAAGTAATTTCAAGCTTTTGCGTAAGAAACTAATGTAATAAATACCTACCCTCACGAATTCCTAGGTACTAGCAACAATTGATGAATTCATGAAAGTTCTCAGATTTGGTTTTGTAATGGTTGGATCAATATTACACTTATTCATTTTGAGTTGGCCAGGTCAATCACTATCCGATCACAGCATCAGTCTCTCGGATGATGCGTAAGTATACACGTCTCAACACTTGATTTGTCAATTATGGCAACCTTAGGTCGTTTGACAAATACCGCATAAATTAAATTAATGTAAATATAACTATCTTCACGTTATAACTTAAAAAGATACATCTCATTTATTTTTATATTATAAAAATATCACATTCTTGAAAGTATTTCTTTATCCGCTTTCAACGTAAATTATAACGATGATTCTATTTTTTCTGTGACGTTCTTACAGTTACGCCAATAAATGGTACGAATCATCTGTAGAATCCCAGAGATCATTGAAATTTTTAATCTTGAGATGCATTAAACCATGTCAATTGACTGCTGGAGGAATATACGTGATGAATTATTCAAATTTTGCAATGGTAATATATTCATTAAATTTTGAATTAAGTTTGCTGTATACGTATTGGCTTGAAAATTAAATGTTTTTTTTTTATATTTCATGCTAAGATTATGAAAACTTCAGTGTCATACATCACAATGTTTACGTCTTTGAGATAATAATATGAGCTAATAATAATAATAATACTAAATGAGTATGAATAACGAAGATAATTTGAAAACAGTTATAAATTTCAAAAATAATATTCTTTATATTTTTTGTGTCCACCTTTTCATTGTGGGAACGAAAACAAAGCTTTTTTTACGGATTGGCGCCGGGGAGCTAGCCGTGGAAAATGAAACGGGGACGAAATTCTGATGATGGAATGCGTCGAATAACTTAATGCGAAAGAGAATGAAGGACTAAAATCTCGATATGTCTCTTCTCTCTCCTTCTCTCTCTCTCTCTCTCTCTCTCTCTCTCTCTCAAGCTGAGCAGATATGCTTCGGACCGCTCCGTTCTCAATTGCGATTTTCATTACGAAATTGTTGTAGTTTTGCCAAAGAAACTTGTGTTTTTCTGAGCGTGACTGTCGCTGCTCTTGTTGTGAAGTGCAGTTTTTCGTCGTTGCAACTGGAAGTGCTCAAAATCGGACTTTTGGCCAGCAGGTGTGATTTTGCTCTACGTGTCAAGCGACGCCATGCTGCTCGCCACATCGACCAGACCATCGTCTTGTCATCCTGCTGTACTGCCTGTGCCTACGCAAGACCCTCACTCACTGCTCACGGAACTGTTCCTCCGCGAGTGCACGCTCTACCTGATGCAAGCCGCCACATTATCATTATTTGCTGCATCATGCATCGTCTGTAAAACGGAAATTGTTGTGGCTCTCCGCCTGTCTGCTGCGTATTGGTGCTTTGCCTGTGTGAAGTGCGGAGTACACGCTGAATCGTTTTAGCGATAACTGCGAGCTTTTGCTTTAGTGCCATCATTGAGTTGCATAATTTTGCACTGTACATCCGCGTATTATTCCGCTCTGCGGCTCTGTCGCTTAACGCTTGATGTTTTCCGCGAATTAGGTGACAATTTTCTGCAAGTCAGTCATGCGCTTTACTCATTATTTCTGTGGTTTGGAAACACCGCTCGCGCGCCTTAAGCTTTTCAAGCGGCCGAAAATCAGCTGACACGATCCGCTCGTGTACTGAAGGCTCGCCTTCAAGTTTCGCACCAGCTGACCATTTCATCAATAGTCGATCGACTGTTTTCCGACTGTTTTTCGACGTGCGACTTCCAAAACGGGTGATTATACTGCGCTAGCGGAACGCATATCTGAGCTTGAATTAATTACGAAACTGCAGCATGTACTCAACAGCAAATTCGTGAACTGATGCGAGACATTGTCAGAGAGTGTAAATTCGTTGAGAAGTGAAAATTGCTGCTTGCAACATCGTATCGATGATTTGGAAAAGGAATTAGCAGAGATTAGGTCCAACCCGTGTACCAACTGTGTTCCTTTGCGCAAATCGTCTTCTCATTGTAAACTTGTTATCGATAGAAAACAGTGCTCAATAAACCTCAGGTAGTTGCGTCAATCTCGTGCGACCCCTGCGAAGTACTGATCTCCGGCGTTCCGTTTTTTCCAAACTCACAGCCGATTCAAATTGTAACTCGTATGCTTTCTTTTGCAAGTCTAGCCACTATTGCCAGTCAGATTCTTTCTACGTGAGATTGGAAAGCAAATTCGAATACTGCGACAAGTGCTACAGGTTCAACTGGAAAGATATCAGCGTTCCTTCTCAAATTCGCATCACCATCTGTACGCGATACATTTATCAACAGGATTAAAAAGCTCCAGAACTTGAATACGTCAACTGTCTTTGGAATGAAAATTGGCACTAAAATTAGCGTGATGAATTTTCTCCCTAAGCCAACATTCTTGCTATTGATGAAAGCTCGCAAGATTTCTAAATCCATAGGTTACGCACCTCCAGTTGTCAAACGTAGCGTAATTTACATGCATAAATCTAGGCAAGCGTCTTCCTTATCGACAATCTACTCCGAAGCTGACTTTTGATGGTCAAAAATTACCAAATGAAATATCAGTCTTCTCAGTGAAATATCCAGTTGAAATTTACATTCCTCCCTCAAAAATGTGCTATTCATGTTTCAGATTTGGTCACATTTCTAAAAACTGCAAAAGTGAAAAACTTTGTATGTATTGTGGAGACCCAGCACACAACACACAAAATGATTCATCAGACATTTGCATTCGTGGTGAAATGAATCCATTCTGTATCAACTGCCAAGGCGACCATTTAGTTACAAGCAAAGACTGTACGGAATATATCTTTCAATTCAATGTCAGAAAATATGCTGCTGAAAACCACATTCCAATCCAAGAGGCCTGCTCATTTTTACACACTCACTCTCCTCCAAACCATATCTCTCGTTCAAAACCAAAAATCCACTCTCAATTTAGAAGCAGTTCTCAAATTAACCTAAATGAATTCCCTTTATTAAATAATGATTATAATTCCCTGATCCCATCTCATAACTCCTTGAGCAGATCATCCTCCTATGCTAATTTAGCATCCCGCCTAAGTAACTCCCAATCACCATATTCATCATTCAACCCACCACAACCTCCAAGACCATCGTCCTGCCCACCCTCAAACGCTTCTTATACAAACTTAAATCAATTTATGAATAAATCAAATTCAAATTCTAACATCCAATGTAATAATAATAATTCTCTCACACTAACCCATTCACTCTCTGAAAACTCTTTAGATAAATTCCACCTTAAAAACAAATCTGAAAAATATATTTATTTTCAAAAACCATCTAATACTTCTGATTCTGTTAATCTCTTGATTGAAATAATTAACACAGTCTTAGTCCCATTAATAGATAATCCAACCCAAAAAAATTATATATCCAACATTATCAATTCCACAAACTCTTCTCAAAATTCAAACCAAACTAAAAATGACCAATAACTCAACTCTAATTTCACCTTTACGAATTCTTCAATGGAATATCAATTCATTTGCCAAACGAAAACACTCGATTCAAAATTTATCACAAAACTACGATATTATAGCTTTATTTGAAACAAAAATCAATATAAAAACTAATGTTTCTTTAAAAGGATTCTCTATTTTAAGACAAGATAGAAAAAACGATTCTGGTGGAGGCATAATTTTAGCAATCAACAATAACATACATTTTAACATTCTAGAAAATATATATCTTGAAGAGTCAACACTTGAAACGTTAGAAATTGAAATACAAACAAATAATTCAAATAATGAAAAAATATCTTTAATTGCAATATATAGGCCTCCCAGCAATCCGTTTCAACACCAATTTTGGCAAACACTATTAAATTCAATTCCCAACCTTAATTCCACTATTCTTCTTGGAGATTTTAACGCGCATAATCCAGTATGGGGTAGCAATTCAATAGATTCTACAGGTAATCATCTATATGATGTTTTTGACAAAAATAAGTTACTATGTCTAAATGACGGTTCACACACTCACATAAATAAATCTAACAACAATAATAACGCCTTTTCCTGCCTAGATTTAACATTTGTGTCTTCCTCTATTTACCCATTTTGTACTTGGTCAGTAGAAGATGATAACCATTCAAGCGATCACTTTCCAATCTCTACCCAAATAGGAATATCTCCACTACGCAATAAAAGAAATTCAATAAGGTATAAAACTAAAAACCTCAATAACTCAGATTGGGCCAATTTATCAAAATTATTAAATGAATTTTCTCTAGACAACTTCTCTTGTTCAGACGAATGCCCAGACAAATATTCATATATTTTAGCCTTCATCACAGAAACATTACAAAAAAATTTTTCCACGCTCAACTCTGTTAATAACAAAAACAAGAAAAACAAGAAAAATAATAAAAAATATCTTACTCAACCTCCATGGTGGAATTGTGATTGCGAAAAAGCTAATATTGATAGAAAAACAGCACTTAAATTATTTAGAAAAAACCCAAATCTCATAGACGAACTAAATGAAGCAGAAAACGTAGCAAAAACTGTATTTCAAAACTCAAAAATAGAATCATTCATAAAATTTTGCGAATCAATAAACCCATTTATTCCACCTTCTCAAATTTGGAACACTCTTAAAAGATTTAGACACAGAGCTCTCACAGCCATGAACGTTGGCAACAATTTAACTAACATTACAAAAATGAAATCAATGATCCCAGTCATTTGCCCCGACACTTGTTTTTATCCAAATTTTCCAACAATATTTCAAGCAGACGATAAAACTTCTGAATTCTTTAACAAACCCTATAATATCACCGAACTTAAAAATGCCATAAATGCTTGTTCCAAAAAACAAGACTCTGCACCAGGTTTAGATAAAATTGATAACCGTATAATTACACATCTTTCAGAAGAATTGCAAATTGCCCTATTAGAAAGCTTCAATGAGATATATACTACTGGATCTTTTCCTAGCTCCTGGAAAAATTTCTTAGTTTTTTTTATTCCAAAATCCAACTCTAACAAACTCAGACCAATTTCATTAGCACCTAACTTACTTAAATTATTTGAGCAAATGATACACACCAGACTTTCCTGGTGGCTTGAACACAACATGTTAATCCCAAATAATCAATTTGGCTTCAGAAAAGCTAAATCTTGCGAAGATAACTTATCTATTCTAACTTCAACAATCTATAATGGTTTTGCCAATGGACTATATACTGTTGTCTTATACTTAGATGTTAAATCAGCTTTTGATGATGTGGACCCAGTTACACTCGTCCATATTTTAAGAGATTTAGGTTTACCAGAACTTTTATGTCGTTTTACTTACAATTTAATTTCTCAAAGAAATATTTATTATAATATCAATGGTGACATTATTGGTCCCTTAAAATGTTTAAAAGGTGTACCTCAAGGATGTGTATTAAGTCCAATTCTATATAGTATTATCACTTATTTATTTGACACAATTTTAAGTAAATGTAAAAGTTTAAAATTTGCAGATGACACAGCAATATATTGTTCATCTAATAATCTTAATGACTGCCTAAAAATTATAGAAGAAAATTTCCCAAAAGCAATCCAATTTTTCAAATCTTTAGGCCTTGACATATCAGAAGAAAAAACACAACTTGTCATTCACACCAACAAGATCATTAACACATCAGAATACTCTATCAAAACTAAAAACTCTACAATCAAAGCATCTCCAAGTGCAAAATTTCTCGGTATAATCCTAGACACTAAACTCACTTGGAAAGATCACTTAAACAACCTAATCAACAAATGCGATAAACATATAAATATTATCAGATCTTTAAGGTCAACATGGTGGGAAGCTCATCCGCAATCTTTACTTCAAATTTATAAAGCACTAATACTAGGAACCATAAACTATGGACTTCCGTGTATCTCACCAATTAATAATAAATTTTATGACAAACTCAGTATATTACAAAGAAAAGCTATTAGATATTCCCTTGGCCTCCGTAATAGTACACCTAATAGAATTGTATACGCTGAATCAGGTGAATTATCTATTTTTTTAAGACAACAAAAATTAGCACGAAAATATATAATCAAATGTTTCTCAAACTCTATCCATCCCTTTACAAATACAATATCAAACTATGCGGACTCCATCAACGATAGAAAAGCAGCCTATTTGCAGAATTTGCCATAGTATCAAGCTTTCATTAAATTAAAACACCACAAAAATTCTATTTACAATAGTCCAATGCCACCTTGCTATTTATTTTCTTTAGAATCACAACAATTCATACCAAACATTGATATAGAATCAGGAACACTAATAAAAAACTCAAAAAACCCTTCAGATGAATTTAATTGTCAATTTAAGGAACTATTAGCATCACATACATCTTTTTACACGGATGGTTCTAAGAAGGGTCCTGGTTTATATGTGGGTCTAGCTTCGTACAGTCCTCCACCAGATGAAATAAAAATCCAATTCCGGATCTCACAATATGCATCCATTTTCACAGCAGAAGCTCATGCAATAGAACTAACCCTCACATATATTCAGATTAACAACATCAAAAAAGCAATTATATTTTCTGACTCTCTCAGCACCTTGAAAGCCATCTCCAATCAATCCAGCATGATCCAGTCCTACCATATCACGTTATTCAGAATTAAACAATTGCTTTTAGAATTACATTTACATGGATTCTCAATCTTTCTAGCTTGGATTCCTAGTCACTTAGGTATCCCAGTAAATGAAAAAGCAGACTCTCTAGCCAAAGAAGCAACATCTAAAAACTCGTTAACTCATCATAAACTGCCATTCACAGACTTTAATCAATATATAAATGATTTATCAAAAGAATCATTGACAGAATATGTAGAAAATCCATATCATCACACTGGTATTTATTATTTTAACAATATATACAATCATAACTTTACTCCATGGTTTATTGGATCGTCATTATCAAGAGAGGAAATAGTAATTTTTAGCCGTCTAAGAAGCAATCATTATAACCTAGCTGTCAGCTTATACAGAAAAAATTTAATCAAATCACCACTCTGCTCTTGCGGATTAAAAGAAGACATTAATCATGTTCTATGGGATTGCCCGCTCTATTCTAATTACAGATATGCTCTTTTAAACAATTTAAGAAAAGCAAAAGTTAAAGCTCCTTGCGATATCCCTATTCATCTAGCTAATCCAAAATCAGCTGTAGTCAACATCATCTGCAAGTTCCTCAAGAAAGCCAATCTCAAAATTTAGCACGACTTCTCCAAAAGCAGACTACTCCAACTTCCTTACCTACTTGTATTCTCCAGTACATGCATGCGCGACAAGATAGTTGATGTCCGTATATACAGATGACTCTGTCATCACATGGTGTCAGAATAGAGAAAGAAGAAGAAAGAGGGAAGAGCGGAAAAACATGGCGACGGAAAATTCCAGAGCAACACTTCCACACTCAAAAGACGCGAGGCACAGCACACAACACTGCAAGCCAGGATGCACTCGGCGGTACCAAATCTTGCAGCAAAGCTAACGCAAAAAGCAAGGAAAGCACAGACAGGCACGCAAGATTGTGAGCCGCCAGACCACGAAACCAAACATCACGCAAATGGCCGCCTCCGGTGACAAGACACGACACGCACAGCTTTATGACAAACTTTCAGTTTTACATGATAAATGCGCATCAATCCAGCAGAAAACACAGCACCACAACTTGCACCGTTCGCACGCAAAAAGCTAAGCACTTCAAAAGAATTTACATAGCAAACAGATCGGAGAACTAAGACAATTCATCGGAGCGAGCAAAAACCGCGTCCGCACGGTTCGAGAGAGAGAGAGAGAGAGAGAGAGAGAGAGAGAGAGAGAGATAACGATAACGATAACGATAACGCAATATTAACTTGAAATTGCCTTTCCTCACTTCGTTTATAGCGGATTAAGTTTTCGTAATGAATTAAATGTCTCAGATGCTGTTATTTCGATTATTTCGAGAAGTCGTTAATTCAGTTGCATCGGCGGTCAACATGAGGCTAAATGCATAATTTAATCACCACTCTTCTCAGCTGTTGAAAATTTATCGTTAATATTATTTGTTAAACATCGAAAAGAACTTCGTTCCTGCCGCGTGTCCCGTCGCACGTATTACTTTTTTTCTTCAATTTATATTTTTTAATTTTATTTTGTTTAGAATCAATGGAAGTGACCCCATTTTACAAATTCGAGGGCCGGAAATGCTTCTTAATAAAAAAATAACTCTTTGCAAAAAGTTAAATCATTATTATTTTTGCTAATGATTGGTCCCAAAGTCAAACGAGACTTCCGACTTTGGTATTTGCAAATTCGACACCTTCATTCACATTCTGAAAAGAAGCCTATAAAACTCTGAGAAAATATTACCGGTCGCGGCCAGTTCACAAATTAGAACCGATTCATTTGAGCCAGAAAAATTATCCAGCTATTAGCGTTACTATTTTCATGGAGAAGGGCATCGATTTTTCCAATTGCTAGAAATTCTGCGGCGTTCAGTTTGGTGGAATAACAGATCTAAATTTTTATTCGCTGGCTTGGTAAGGTCAATGTGCCCACTGGTATTTAGACTATTTCACTATTGAGAGCAATTCGGGATTCCAGCGTCTTATCTGCAATGTATTTATGCCAGATACATGGAAACAAATATTTGTGAGTATTTAATCGATTGTAAAAAGAGAGTTCGTGAAGCATGTAACAATAAATATTTATTTGAAATCTGTAGAATAATAACTAGTTCTCTTCTTTCAACGTGGATCCCTAACTTGTTTGCTTGTTCTGTTAGCTTGTTCTTTGACCAATTCCAAGATTTGAATACTTATGCTGAACTAGAAGAAAATCGAGGTAAAAAAACAAATTCATTTCCAATAAAATAGTGTTCGATTGCAGATCATGCTGTTTAAGTTCAATAAGACGCACGTGAATACAGGTGGAAATGGCAAAACCAGTGACACCTGTCGAGTACAGTGACGGCAAATGTCGCAAAAGTTACGAGAAAATTGGACGTATTTGCAATGCAATAAGACATAATGAAAGCGTTGAAGTCATTAAATATATTTTGCAAACTGAAGGTGATATCAACTAATAGTTTTCTACAAGCCAAGAGGGAGTAGTCAATTTATTATTATTTGTTTCTTATGTCATGGGTGACACCTAGCTAAAGTCACCCGACTCCGTTTTTCCGACTTCGCTCGCGCTCGTCGCGTTTACACGGTTCGCGCAGACATTCGTCGGCGAGATTCGGTCGGCGCGTGCAAGTGCATCCGCACTTGCACCATCTTCGCCCGCGAGTGGGACAATTAGGCGACACCTGCGCCAAGGTTATATAGGTAGTCACGCGGGCCCACGGCGGGGCGGGCAGTTTCGCTTCATTCCAGCCGTAGATTCGCAGTTAGTCGCGCGCGCACACATACGATCTCTCTCTCTCTCTCTCTCTCTCTCTCTCTCTCTCTCTCTCTCTCTCTCTCTCAGTTAGTCAGTTAATAAAGTACCAAGTCAAGCTACATCCACGCTTTCTTTCTAATTGCGAGGCCAGCAACTGGGCAACGACAGTCCATCCAGGGACCAAGAATCCGTCACACTTAAGAATCCAGAAAATCTAACGTTTTCAAATTGTATTAGGCTGCGCCCCTGGTAGAAAGCTTGACGGTGAACTCACGGATAGTTCACGGATTTGATGATTTCGGTGAAAAATTCGCAGAAGTATTCACGGAATTTCTCCTTAAAAACCACATGCTTTTTGGATGGAAAAATCGTACAAAATTCGCCAATGGTAATTAGTTTTTAGCATCGATATGTATTAACGTTATTATTTTATTATTTTTATTTATGTTCATAAATAATGTTTAACAAATTATAATAAAATATTCTAAAAAATATGACTTTTGCGCATAAAAACACATACAATATGATAATGGGATTTCGGAAGAAATTCGTCAATGTTCGTCAAGCGCTCTATAGACCAGACGCGGACTGGGAGCTAATGCAAAGTGTATAGGTTAGGTCACCGATTTGTTTGCTAATATAAATACTAGGGATTAATACAAAAGATCAGTGTTGGGCAGTAAAGTCGTTATTTAACGACGTTACACGTGAAAAATGCATTGCGCCGTTACTGTAACGTCGTTAAGAGGCTTTTTGAAAATAACGTCGTTACAAATAACGTACGTCGTTACTTTTTTTTCTGAAAGTAACGACGTTACAATAACGGAGTTACTTTCGAAAAAATTTGTAACGAATTACGAGTAACGCCGTTAAATAACGTATGAAAGTAACGTCGTTACTTTCTAAAAAAAAGTTTTCCGCATGTCCCAAAATACATCGGGCCGACAACGATAGCGAGAGGCTCCGTGTCATACACTACAAGGTGATCTTACGTCAAATTGCTCTAGGCACTGGCGCCGGGTGTTCAGGTATACGGGATCGACGGCGAGGGGTCCCGGGTCGGCGCTACAGGGTGATATAAGTAAAATGGCTGTGGGCACTCACACCGAATGTCCAAGTGTACAGGGTCGACGCCGAGAGCCTTCGGTTTCGACGCTTCAGGGTGATTTGAGTTAAGTTCCTTTGGACACTGAGGACGAATTTTCAGGACAATTGTAAGCAAATGATCCTGTAGCGTCCTATCCGAAGCGCCGCGCACGTTGACCCGATACACCTGGACACTTGGTGAGACTGCAGCCCAGAGTAATTTCACTTGAATGACCTTGAAGAGCCCGACCTGGAGGCCCTTGCCATCTACTCGATACACCTAAACACTAGGTGAGAGTGCTTAGAGTGTTTACACTTAGATCACCCAATCACCCTGTAGCGCCCGACCCGTTGTCTGCCACACTCGTTGTCTGCGTTACTGTTTATGATATTCGAAATATGATGCTCAAATGTAGCGCGCTCAACTGTTGCCAAATCATGTACTTACAGTAGGGGAGAGCGGGATAATTTACCCTTGGGGCAAAACACCCGATCTTGAATATCTTTGAAATGAGACACATTTCAACTAGGTTTAAGAAAGATTATTTATGTTTGTGTTCGTGCTCTTCCAATGGAACCCTATAATTTGGCTTTAGAAATAGCTTTTAAAATGTTTTCAAAACTTATAAAAATCACACCTAAAATGTTTTCTTATGAAAGAACCTTAGATAATAAATTAGTATTGAAACGAAGGCCCTTGTGAAAAGTAAAATGTTTCGCTTTTGCGATTTTTCACATTTCTCAGCGTCTTTCGGGCTCATTGCCGCTCGCCTATCGAATCAGGAGAACCATCATCTCTGTGTTAAATATTACAAATGTTCGTTATGAGTATTATTGGTATTTGAATATTTTGGACGGAAACAATAATATAACCAATCATGGGTATTGTAATAAAGTTTTGTTTTCCAGTTATATGACGAAATCTACGAAAAAATGCACTTTTTTGAAGCCCAAAATGGAAAAAAATTCGTAAGCGCTAGAGCTTTCGAAGTTCTTTTCGCTTCTTTTTGAAGGTAAATAGTGAAGGAAAATGCTCATGAACATTAGAAAAATCTCCAAAACTACATCTACATTTTTTTCCTATTTTTTCCATATTTTTAACGAACTGAAAATTGAATGTTTTGGTTATTTTGTTGATAACATTTTACCGTATAATTATTTCGAAACAAAACTAATTTCTACGTAAAGGTCTTCTTTTTTGCTACAATTTTGACTGGTCAAAAATGTTTCTAGCGGTTTTAGAAGTCGAGAAATCCGCATTTGAACCAATTGACGTTTTTTGCCTATTTTTACTGAAATAAGACCATTTGATTATAATGGGAAAATCCCGAAAACATAGTTCCTGTATAGTTTTCTAATGTTCACGAGCATTTTCCGTCACTATATATCTTTAAAAAGAAGAGGAAAAAACTCCGGAAGCTCTAGCGTTAAACAATTTTTTTCCCATTTTGGGCTTTAAAAAACTGCATTTTTTGTAGATTTCGTCAATATAGAATATTACAATAAACAAAAAGATTTTTTCTACTTTCCAAGTATTTTTTCACTAATTTATTAATGTATAAATGATTATATATTCATTTACACTTTAATTTAATATTGTTATTTCAGTTTATGGATATACATGCGATCCCATAGAGATACGTGCAACGCAGGATGTTTTTCGCGTGGCAACAAATATGGATATTGCCATAATCATAGCCCATGCACGTGCGTCACAAAGTAACACCATATGCTCCATTTGGTTTGAAGCCTAACTATGTGTTATAAAATACTATATGCGCACTCACTGTGGATGGTATCATAACCTCTCAAAAAGTTGCTCTGATTGGCTGTTTTTGAAAAAGTTCCACCAGATACAATCCGCGGCGAGTGTACCTACAAATGAAATAAAAGGCTTCTTTTAATACTCAAAGTACCATTGTCAGAGAAATCTCTGCCATTGTACCATTGATTTACGATCACTAAACAACGTTCCCTGTATTTGTCATCCAGTCGAAAATCATATCTTCTTTAATAAAACTTACTGACAGTTAGATACGTAAAATTTATTAGTCAAATAAAACTGAGCCATTCCGGCAACATATTTTTCCTCGTGTATAGCTAATAAACATTAGTTTTGACAAATTTTTTTAATTATTAGGAGAAACAATACTTCTACATGACTTTCATTTACTTTGTACAATTTGAATTAATTTGTTCTGCCTGGTTCTGGTTCCTAACTGCATTTTCACCAATTTAAAGCAGACATACAGTAGTTGCTTCGACACATGCCGTCAGTGTTACCTATCTGCTGACTGACATGCTTTTAGACAAGAATCGTCAATGCATGTATTCCGCATCTCCGACTGATAGATTATACTTCAATTAGTTAATATTATCGTATTTTCTTGTCTGAATTAAATAAAAAAATTACTTGGCAACTCACCCATAAAATTTTTTATCATCATTGTTAATAAAAACATCCATATTAATTTGTTCATCGTATCGAACACCGAAACACTGCTCTGAATGAATAATTAGCAACTAATTCTAGCTGTTGCGATGCGCTTTATCTTCCGAGAGTAACAATTTTTTCTGTGATAACACTAGGTACGAAAAAATGTTATCACCGTTATCACCAGTTATATTCATCCTCCCTTTTTCAATATTCTTACATACAATGTTATGCTCAATGCGTAATGTCGTGCAAACCAAGTGTCTTTTTTAACATTTAAAGTGCTATCTGTAAATAATCATTCATTGAAAAATATGCGGAAAAAACAAATTTTCTCCCACCGAACAAAGGCGAAAAACAGCAAAATTTTTATGTTTCTTGGTAACTATATAATGTAAATGTTGAAGAAGTCGAGTGAAAATTCAAACGACTTGTCGATCTGATGAGGGCAAAGTTTTTCAGGCGGAAGAAAAATAAGCAAAAATTCTTTTTTTGCGATGTTTCGTCGGCTAGGATTTGCCGACCTTTTCAAGCTTTATTGAAAAAGACATACATAATAATCAGAAAACTTTTTCTAATACAAAAATTATATATTATATTAAGTTATATTTACCATATAAAATATCAGAGCCGAAAAAACCGTTACATTTTGAGTCAGTTTTCGAGAAGCTGTACGAAGTGTCGAATGTAATAAAAATTTAGCTCGGCGTGGGTGTACAAGTGTCAGTTGTAGTAAATTCTGATAATATTAAAGCAGCCTTGTAAAATAATCATAAGAAACTTTCCTTAATTGCACGTGAACAGGCACATACAGTTTACTTAACAGTGTAAATATTTAGTTTGTTTCGTCAGAGATGATAAAGCCAAATCTAACCTACATCGAGTATAGCAATTCAGATTTGTTACTCGTCTACAACAGGCATCACAATTGCAAAAATGAAATTCCTCATTTTCCTTCTGTTCGCCATTTCAGTCGTTACTGTTAAAGGTAAGACACTAATTTCGTTTTTATTATATATTTATTGTAATTGATCCGTTGTATTTAAAAATACGCTTTGAAATTCTATATAACTTAGGAACCGTATTTTCGTGATTTTTACAAACTAACTATATTACTGAATACTATAAACTAAAGCCGAATATAATTTTTTAGCGGATATGAAGTATTGTATTTTGCTATGTTACGAGGCAAATCGTACCCTCATAACTAGCGGCGAGAGAGTAGCGATAGTGCGAGGACGCACGCACACGCGTGCTA
>JAWWMK010025727.1:0-15876 GCA_035047105.1 Galeopsomyia nigrocyanea
ATATAAAACAATTATATATAACCTAAGGGGATAACAAGTCATGAACATTAAGATTGCCTTTAGATTTAACTGAAACAGACTAAGTATTTTTGAAAGATGATAGCGATAAAAGAAAAATAGAGAAGCTGAATTAATAGTTTGAGATAAAGCTTCCACGGTACCTTAAATTTCTCTTAACATTGTCGATAAGACTTTGCGAGGTGTATATAATAGTCAGGAATCGTTTGGAGAAAAATGTTGTTAAGTGGAGATTTCAGACAAATTCGACCAGTAATAAAATATTCTTTCAGAAATACAATAATAATTGTTACTATAGAACATTCTACTTTATGAACTTCGCATTGTCACGTGTAGTGACTACACGGACCAAAGATCATTAACTCCGCGTATCACCATCACTAACTAGAGCACAAGTTGCGCCAGCTCTCGCCATCCTGTCGCAACATCATCGACTTAGAACTGACCTATTGGAGCACCAGGAAGTCTCCGTCGGCCACACGTGGCCTCCCACTCATCAACATCTCCATACATTGCGTACAATGGTGCTCAGGGTATATAACACCTCCGTACGAGCGTCAGTTACGCGCACACATACTCTCTCCACGAGTAATTAGCCAAGAGGCTATCGTATACGCGATCTCTCTCTCCAAGTGTATATCCAAGTACGAATAAACCAACCATTCACTTCACATCCAGCGCACTCTTTATTCCTCAAACCCTTACACCAACATCACCAACAGGCCGGAATCCAGAACTCACTACAATCCGTGTGATCGAGGGGACTCTCACACGTAACATTTCTGGTACCAGAAGTGGGATTCCGAAAAAGGGTAATTTTTCTTCCTACGGAGAAAAATCGGTAGAACGCGTCGCGTCCACACAACACATCGTCAAGTTCCAACTATTCGAAGGATGATCAACGCAGTCCGACTATTCGCAATCCTGGCACTGCTGCTGTAAGTAAAATTTTTTTATCCTTATGCAGTCCTTCGAGGGAAATACGCGCCCGTTTGGAACCAAATAAGATCGAGAGTTTTTTTTAACATCAGTAACATCTTGTTCGAGCCATCCAAGATAGATTTTTAGTAATAAATAAATTTTTCAGTCAATCCGATCTCAAATGTTGTTTTCTTTCTTAATTCTTTTTCTGTTGCTTATTTACATTAAAATCGGAGCGCAATGGCATTTTTGAAATCAAAGCCAAAAGAGTCTGACAATTCGGCCAGTGGCACAACGCCTACCGAAGCAGTCGTCGCGAGTAACAACGCGAACGTCAGCTTGCCGACTCCGCCAGTTGGAAATCAGGTCGAGATACCCCCACCGCCAACAAACGACGTTGCATACGAAGCATTATTCACTACCGAGTGTGCTATGCGTTCTCCATCCGAGCAATCTATCACCGACGCATTAAAATACCTTTCGATAGTTGAAAACGATCCGAAGTCTCGGGGTGATGTTGAAACCCAAGCATGGGTTCTGAAATGTAGAAACCATATGAAAGACTTATTTGAAAATATCAAGCAATCGAGATCATTTGAAGTTGCACTGCCGCGAACACAGGATTTAGGTTACAATGGAACTATTCCGAAACAAATGAGCATAGCGAGCGGTATATCTAATCAAGAGGAGGTAAACGAGACGCGCTTTAAGCAAACGAAGTTCGATGAAAATCTTTCATGGGATTTTCCCGAAAATATCGGACCTAATGTAGGATCCGGGTACACTTATGACCAACGTGGTATGCCGAACGGGAACGGTTTCGGTCTTGAGAAGCGCGAAATTTCTAGAAATTCAGCTACGAGTCATCAGCAATCACAGTTCAGTCAAAAATTTAACCCGTCGGTACATCAAAGTATTATGCCACTACGAAATAACTATCAACAATCGGCGGACTCATATGCCAACAATAGCAGACCACCGGTCGGTAACCAGGTGTTTAATGAATCTTTTTCTTACCAACCGAACAATTCCGACATATGGAACGGATTCGATCAGAACGCTCAATTTTTTGCTCGTAACACAAGCACTCCTAGAATCGGTAATCAAACGTGCCAAAATGATTATGCGTATCAAATAGCTAATATAGGAACAACACAGCCTAGTCAAGACAATCACGCAAGTTAGGGGAATCGGAAACAAGCCGCGAATCCGTGGCCTATTTCTCTTCATCAAGCGCTGCAAATTATCCCTTTCTTCGACGGTAATCTAGATATACTAGGATTATTCTGTCGCACGGTTCGTGACGTAGTACAAGCGTACGGACCAGGAACCGAAAGAGTCATTATTAACAGCTTAGCATCAAAGTTTCGCGAAAAGGCAGCCGAAGGGTTTGTTCCACGATTAATGCATTACAATTCTGTCGATCGTCTTTTATCTGACCTCACGACACAATATACTATCGTGGGAGGCGCAGATAGAGTTTTAGCTGAATTGAAAGTAATCAGCCAGAAAACAGACGAAAATGCCGCGGATTACGGATCACGCGTCGAGGTACTCTATAATCGGCTTTATAACCTCTATGACTCTGATAGCGCGTTGTATGACTGGCAACGCCAATTACATAAATATAACGCTGATCAGGAAGCATTGGAGCAGTTTCTTTTAGGACTAACCGGAAACTTGCAACATCAAGTACGTTGCAAGGATCTAGATCGCTACGTGAAGTAATAAATGAAGCTGTAAAGTTTGAAGACAAGACAAGTGCTCGTCAATTCGGTGAACGCTATCGTGACGACTCCAGAAATCCTCCACCATGGGCTCAGGAGCTGTTGACGTACTTGTCAAACCAAATCGCGCGCCCGACTCAGAATACGCAATTTCTCAGCGCTTCACAATTCTACTCAGGAATCAAATTTCGCAGACTCATGAAAAGGCTCAACGATGCAAACTTGACAATCGAATCTAATAAATGCCAATTTTTACAACGAGAAGCCCATGTTTTGGGACATATCGTAGGTAATGGCAACATTAGACCAGACCCTAAGAAAATAGAGTCACTAAAAAATTATCTAGTGCCTACAAATCCAAAGAAAATCAAACAGTTTTTGGGTTTAGCAAATTATTATCGACGATTCGTCAAAGATTATGCAAAAATTGCAAGGCCAATCTCGAAGTTACTGAGTTGGAAAGTCGACTTCATATGGGGACCAGAGCAACAGCAAGCGTTTGACGACTTACGCGAGCGTCTCTGTACGGAGCGCGTACTCACAGCACCAGATCCAGAAAGACCGTTTATAGTCACAGCAGATGCAAGTGACTACGCCATCGGCTGCATTCTGAGTCAATCAGACTCTGGTGAAGCCAAATACGGAACGGATCGTCCAATTGCTTACGCATCTCGTTACCTACGCGGCCCAGAGTTGCGTTACAGTACCTACGATAAAGAGCTAAGTGCAGTTGTTTTTGCGACAGAACAATTTGGGCACTTCCTGTACGGTAAAGAGTTCTTGCTAGTAACAGACCACGAACCTCTCAAGCACTTTCATACCACCAAAAAGCCAGACTTAAGGTTCAATATGTTGAAAGCTCAATTGCGAGAAGCTATATTCAAAGTGGTATATCGCCCGGGATGCATAAACGCCCCAGCCGATGCATTTTCTCGAAACTCTGTAATAAAGCAAGGAGAAGATGATCCCGAAAGGACCAGAGCAGAACTCTATGAATTGGCCGAAAAACAGGAAGAAGAAGACGATCGTAAAATGAACGCGGGAAGAAAAAGCATACTCGTTGTGACACGATCACAACACAAGAGGACACGAGATGCAGCCAAAGAGGAGCATGAAGAAGTAACAAAGGGACTGTTTAATAGTTCCAGAAACCCTCATGAACGCAAGAGACGAGACACCCACTCTAGCGAGAGCCTAAACTCAAGCGAGAGTGACGAGAGAAATAGTTCTCGAAGGCAATCACATCGTGACGACCGAAGATTTCGCGGTTTCCCCGGAAAACGAAAGTACGAAAAGGCCACAAAAACCGGCGAAAAATATCCAAAATGCAGTCCAATTTCATATAATGAAACAAGTAACGATCCCATTTTATCCCAAGCCAGAACTGATAAGCCTTTGGCTTACAAACGAAAAACGGGAAACGTGATCCCGGAAATTCAAGCTGCAAGTACTCCATTAGCAGGGAAAGAGAGATTCTTTGTCGATCCACATGCAGCTTTACAACAGCGAACGCTTACGCGTCGGAAGGCTTAATTTGGCAATACCCTAGAGGAAGCCGAGAGCAGTAGCACTAGCTTGGGAGGATCATCCGAAGAAGGTGAACGACCCCAATTCCTGATAGCGTCATCAAGCCCACTGGAAAGGAACCAGCAGAAACAGGACTTCTAACAATTTCGCCAAATCATACAAATCACCATGAACCACCAAGAAAGAGTCCTATAAGGCCTTCTACTCTAACCGTTCAATCAATCGAAGTTGATTATCAGGGAAACCTGAATTCAATACCTATAAGCCATCCAGAACCGGCAATAAGTCCACCACAGCATAACCTTTAGGCTGATTTAGAACAAGAAGATGCCGAAGACGGTCTATTTTCCATTCTTCAACGATCTATGAATTTATCGGAAATAGATAAAAGAACACGCTACATCGTAGGCATCGAGAAGCAAAATCATGAAGGTCGTAAGGGATTAATATCTGGAAGTCTGAAAAGGAAAACAATCCAACGTCTGTCGAATCAGCGGAAGAAGAACCAAATGACTCATCAATCACCAGGAACTCATCAATCTTCAGTACATCAATCGAATAATGTTTCTGGTAGTATCACAGAAGACCTACCCAAAACTCCTGAAGGAAACGTCGATCCTCGATATGAAACCAATAAAGATTATTACAATCTTTTAGGAGAATCGGAAAACGGTGACATCTCGATGACATCTGAAGCTGAAGTTCCGGACCCAGAGAATCTGGGTATTTCTAAACCTAGCAACACTTCCAGGACTTCAAAACAATCAAGTGCACGAAAATGCACCTGACGCGAAAACCAGCAACAGTTCAGGGATATCAGGAATTAGCAAGGACTAAGAGACCCCAACGGATCCTAAGAATACTCCGTTGCCTGACAGTGATTTGGACAGCATCACTAGTGGAAACGAAGAGATCGTACAAGACCATCCTATGCTAGAACAACCGGAAGGCTAAATAAGTCAACAGCAATCAGAAATCAGATATCCTCAAACCACTCGATTCGCCAACTACGAATAGCATAATCAGTGTGCCGAACCTGGCGAAAAATTTCGTCACGAACCCAATATTCCAAGTTTACCTAGGAGTAACTGTCTTTTTTGGTCAATAATTAAACTATCTTCTATTATATTGAAGTAAAACATCAAAAATTCTCACGCTTAATTTTTCGCGTTGACCGTGCGCTTCTTTGCCCAATGGTTCGCCCATGATGGTTCGAATCGAAATCTGGAACCATAATTGGATAGAGGGTACCAAGAGCTATCCATTGATATCATCACAATTTCATTTTTATGGTTCTGGACCGAGATAATGCCTATGGTTTCCCATGAAAATGAAATTTTGAAATTGGCGCAATTTGATTTGTCCGTTTATTTCTTGAAGCCTACAGTCCCTGTACAGCTTTCGATCCGAGGGTTCAAGTGGCTGTTGGATCGGAAATATACATCTCAATGGTGGAGGGAGTGGGAAGGCAGTGGGTAGGGAGTGTGGAAGTGAGTGGGGAGTTAATGGGGAGTGAGTGGGGAGGGATCGGAGGAGGGAGTGGGGAGAGGATCGGAGGAGAGAGTGGGGAGGGATCGCAGGAGGGAGTGAGGAGGAAGTGGGGAAGAGAGTGGAGGAAGAGTGAGGAGGGAGTGTGGAGTTAGTGGGAAGTGAGTGGGGGGGTGGGAAAGAAGTGGGGAGGGAGTGGGGGATTGAGTGCGGAGTGAGTGGGGAGAGAGTGTGGGACGGAGTGGGAAGGGAGTGAGGAGGAAGTGTGGGAGGGAGTGGGGGAGTGACTGGGGAGGGAGTGTGGAGAGGATCGGAGGAGAGAGTGGGGAGGGATCGCGGGAGGGAGTGGGGAGGAAGTGGGGAAGAGAGTGGGGGATTGAGTGCGGAGGGAGTGGGGAGTGAGTGGGGAGCGAGTGGGGAGGTAGTGGGGGAGGGATCGGAGGAGGGAGTGTGGGAGGAAGTGGGCAGTTAGTGGGAAGTGAGTGGGGGAGTGAGTGCAGAGTGAGTGGGGGAGGGAGTGGGGAGAGAGTGGGGAGGGAGCGGAGGAGGAAGTGGAAAAGTGAGTGTGGGAGTGAGTGGGGGGATGGGAAAGAAGTGGGGAAGGAGTGGGAAGGGAGTGGGGAGTTAGTGGGAAGCGAGTGGGGGATTGAGTGCGGAGTGAGTGGGGAGGAAATGGGAAAGGAGTGGTGAGGGAGTGGGAAGGAAGTGGGAAAGAGAGTGGGGAAAGAGTGAGGACGGAGTGTGGTAGTGAGTGGCGAGTTAGTGGGAAGTGAGTGGGGGAGTGAGTAGGGGAGGGAGCAGGGGAGGGAGTGGGTACGGAGTATGGGAGTGAGTGGAGAGGGAATGGCAAAGAAGTGGGGAGGGATTGAGGAGGGAGTGGGGAGTTAGTGGGAAGCGAGTGGGGGATTGAGTGCGGAGTGAGTAGGGAGGGAATGGGAAAGGAGTGGTGAGGGAGTGGGGAGTTAGTGGAAAGCGAGTGGGGGAGTAAGTGCGGAGTGAGTGGGGGAGTGAGTGGGGAGGGAGTCGGGAGGGAGTGTGAAAGGGATTGAGGGAGGGAATGGGAACGGACTTTCTGTTAGAGTTGAGTATCTATGTTTTTCCATTGATTTTTTGGTGCTAAATGATCTGTTGTGTCCGTTTATGTTTATATTCATGCGGAAGATTGGCAAAGTACTCCCAGCGTTAGCCACATTGAATGTGTTGTCCGGCTCCTACGGCGAGGACGTGTTGGTGAGACAAATTTTCATGAGTCATGTAATTTTTTTTGCTGCTTTGTTTCTCAAATTTTATTGGTATTTTGTAATTTTTTTTATTATGATGCCTTTGAATTTCCATGGCATTGTGTATACTGCATTTTTTGTTGTTTCTGTGTTTCTTAAATTTCATTGGTACTTTTTTTTCGTGTACAGTTGCAATTTCATGGAATTATTTGTACAGTTGATATGTATGTAATAGTACTTTTTTTGCAGGGCTATTCAATTGTTTTACAGTTTTTTATTGTCAATTTTTTTCTCTGCCATTGTTCTACAAATTGTTGTCTCATTATTTTGCAGCATATGTAATAATCGTACTGTATATTTTTTGCTCTCTTTTCAGAGAAATGCTCAATTTTTTTTTCATTACAATACTATCCTCATTCTTTGTTTCTGTACAGTATCTTATCTATTTTTTTTTACAATAACAACGATTGACAGTGGTGCTTTGTAAACTTTTTTTTCAAAATTTTTTTTCTATTGAAAAGAGAATATCTATGTGTGCGTGTCCGCGTGCGTGAGTAAACGTGTATGTGTAAATGTGCATGTGTATACGTCCGTGTGTGTACGTGTGCGCGTCTGTTACCGTGTGTGTATGTATTTGTGTTTGGCGTTTGTGAAGTTGTCCGTGTGAGTGTGCGTGCGTTATTTGGCGTCTGTGCGTGTTTTTCAGCAACTTTTCTTTATCTTTTTTTTTTCATTTTTTTTGCAGTTCTTTTTCAATTTTTTCTTTTTTTTTTTCATTTTTTTAATAACAACGTTTCATAGTATTTCTTTGTAAACAATATTTTTTGTAAATAATTTTTTATCATGTTTTTATCTCTCGCTTTGAATATTGCACTGTACTGCAATAGTAATTTCAAATTGATTTTATGTTTTACTCTGGAAAGAGCAACAAATAATTGTCCATGAGTAAAAAGAGGAGTTGAAAGGTAAACTCCAACATTATCGCACGACTGCACTTGAGCTTTATTTATGGTGATGGCAAAACGAAGCCTAATTGGAAACTGTTTGCGTTACAAAAATAGGCCAATTTTCATACTTCGATAGCGTATATATCGGTATATATATATATATATATATATATATATATATTGTAACGAGCTCTGCTCGTTCGCGCATTTGAATGTCGCGCGCATATATATATATATATGCATATACCTAATGAAAGTATTACTCCACCACTGAAGTCGGATGCGCAGCTTGTTCAGCAATTGAGGCATACCATTGCACAATAATCCAGGTGTGGTTGAACCATGATTTCGAACAGCCTGTGGCAGAGAGTCTCGGTGGTACAGTCTCTGATAAACCGCAAGCAATACAGGGCTCTATCTAGTTTTTTCATAACTGAATCAGCTTGCGGCTTCCACGTGAGCTTACTATCCAATGCAACACCGAGACTCACGACCGACTCACTGAAGGGCAGTTACTCCGTCCCGAATCCCTATCCCTGGCAAGTTACATGCTTTTAAGCCATTAACGTTGCGCTTCGAACCAAAAAATATTCGCCTCTTCTAGTCTACTCACACCCTCCTGGAACTTGTCTTTGGTAGTTCATTTGGAGATTTTCAGATGATTGTTGATCACAGGTTTTGGTCCAGCTGTTTTTGAGCACTTTGCGTGTTACATACGAAACCGGAATGAGAGTGGGCATTTATATTAAACGCGAACGTTTAGAAGAATTCCTTTTTTTTAAGTTTGGTTGTTCTTCGAAAGAGCATCAGCGCATTTTTTATGTTCTATAAGATCTGCTAGAGATTTAATGAACTGCCATTTTTTAAACGAGGCGCGTCGTAATCTCTTTACTCGAGCGCATTCGGCATCCCACCAAGCAACGGGCTTTTTTGAACTTTTCTTAAACAAATGTAAGGGTTGTTCTGGGAGTGCTACTGCAAACGGCGTTTGAAATTAGTTCTAGAAAGGAATTATATTTTTCGCTTGGCGATAGTTGGTCGTAGTCTAATGATAAAAAGAGAGAAAAATTTTTATCAATATGTTTATCGAAATTAAAGGGACCAGAGGGAGTTTCGGGTTGAAAAAATCAATTTTGTTTAAAATTACTATTCTTTTAGGAAATTTAACGTAGAAGAAGATGCCGTTATCCGTTTCCAAAAGGATTTATGCTTTTAAAAGTAGTGTGCGTTATTGTAAAATAATTTATTTAGCTATAATTTTCTAAATTTTACGATATTAATTTTTTAGCTAGAACAAATACATTTGCTATAAATTAATCAAAAGATTCTTATTTTCATAAGTATTCAAGAAGATAACAAACCATAATTTGTGTTATAAAATTCTTTTTTTGTTCCGCAAAGATGATGAACATTTAATTTCTTTATTGTTTTTATCAAAATAATGTTCACCAAATCAAATCAACTTATTTAGGAATCGTACTTAATTTATTTATATTTATCGACTGGTATATCATTCAACTATTTCTAAAAATCAATTCAAAATTACCTTGGAAAATTTTCAAATCAAATTGCCCAAATTTAAATAATTCAGTCAAAATAAGTTTTTATTATTTTCAAAGAAGAGTGTCATAAGACTGGCATTAAGGTAATCATTAACACATACACACACACACACACACACACACACACACACACACACACACACACAACGCGACTCAATCTGACTAAGGCAATCAAAAGCAGCAAGGCACACTGCTGGCAAGAGCTGTTAGAAGAAGTAGAATGCGACCCGTGGGACAGACCCTATAAAGTAGTGATGAAAGAGGTGAAACCCCAGTCACTGTCTTCACCCACTTGCCCGGTTCTATTAGGGAAGATTGTAACAAATCTTTTCCCGCAAGAACCGGAGCTCCAAATCGGTGATCTCGGACCAAGTGAACCGATACCACCGATCACACTAGAAGAGCTAAAGGCCGCGAGCGCAAGAATGGGAAACAAGAAGGCCCCTGGACCCGATGGTATCCCAAATATTGCCCTGAAAAGGGCAATAAAGATAGCACCGGAAATGTTCCTCCGCATGTACAACAGGTGCCTACAAGAGGGCTACTTCCCCGCCAAGTGGAAGCTGCAGAGGCTTGTTCTCCTCCTAAAAGGGAAAAAGCCACCGGACGAACCATCAGCATACCGTCCCCTCTGCATGCTGGACTCGGCGGGCAAGATCCTCGAACGAATCATGTACACAAGAACAGAGGTGATAGCGGAAAAACACCTGTCAGATAGATAGTTCGGATTCCGCAAAGGAAGATAAACTGCCGACGCTATTAACCTAGTGGTCAAAACAGCGAAGGATGCGATATCAGGAGATAGATAGAAAAAAGGCGAGAAACAATACTGCGCAGTAGTGACGCTAGACATGCAGAACGTGTTCAACTCCACGAGGTGGGACCGAATCATGGAAGCACTTGACCAGTTCGGTATCCCAAAGTACCTGCAAAAGCATGTAGCTAGCTACTTCACGAATAGAATCCTGCAGTATGACACTGACGATGGACCCAAGTTATATAGAGTCACTGGAGGAGTGCCACAAGGCTCGGTACTTGGACCACTCTTATGGATCATAATGTACAACGGTCTACTGAAACTGAGGATCCCAAGGATGGTAAGTACCTCGAGGATATTAAAAACCTGTTCAACGTGACACTCAATAAGTATGCCGACTGGATGAGCAAATCAGGACTCAAGTTGGCCAAGCACAAGACAGACGTCACGCTCACAACAAGCAGAAAGATTCGCGAAACGATCACACTGAAAGTCGGTGAGCACGAAGTTGAGTCAAAGCCATCTATCCGCTACCTGGGGGTAATGATTGATGCGCGCCTCAACTTCAAGGACCAAGTCGAGCATGCCAGTAAAAAAGCGGCAGCAGTCGGAGGAGCGCTATCTCGCCTCATGCCAAATTTTGGCAGTCCAAACCAAGAAGACGAGCCCTCCTGGCGTCAATAGTTACATCAATACTGACCTATCGTATTGCCATTTGGGCAAGTACATTACAGCTGCAGGAGTGCCAAAGAAGGACATATCCAGTAGGCCGGAAAATAGCAATAGAGTTGCCAGTGCGTTTAGAACCGTCTCTAGAGACGCTGCACATATAGTCTCGGGTCTCTTACCGATCGAGATTCTGGCCGAGGAACAGAAGAGAATGTACCAGCACCGAATCCATAGGCAGCTGGATGCAGATGACTGCAGAAAAAGAGAAAGGCAGAGGAGTCTGCAACGATGGCAGGCACATTGGGACAGCTCTGAAAAAGGCAGATGAACCTATCGGCTAATCCCAAGGATAGCGGAATGGGTCAACCGCCAACAAGGAGATCCCAGTGACTACCTGACACAGATGCTCACTAGACACGGCTGCTTCCGGCAATACTTACATAAGTATAAGCACGAGGGCTCACCAGAGTGCCCAACATGCCATGGAATAGAGGAGGACGCAAGGCATGTGTTCTTCACATTTCCTAGATTTGAAATACAACGACGAAAGCTTGAAAGCACAAGTGACGTGGCGATCACGCCAGAAAACCTGGAACAACAGATGCTGGCATCAGAGACAACATGGAATGCCACAACGGACTTCGCCAGGGAAGTCATCGAAGAGCTACGAAAAGAAGAGAAAAAGAGAAATGAGCAGCGCGTAAGAAGTGCGGGGCGCCAGGCTATGGAATAGCAAGCTCCATACAGTTCCGCGGGGGAAAAAAGGATCAGGCGAAAGGGGACTTCCGGCTACGGTTTCGGCCGTAGAACGAAGGGGTTTTATGTTGGAAAATCTCTAGGAGGGCAAAGGAAAGAGAGAGAAATACTGGTTTTATATTATTTTTTCTCTCGGCAATGATGGTAGGTTTCATGCCCTTAAAATTTTTTTGTTTTTGTGTTTCGTCTTGGATTGCTGACTAGACTCATCAGTGAAATTTATGTCAACTTACCAGCCTCGACCCCCTCCTTACCACCTTTGGGCCTCATAATGCACGCTCCTTGTATAGATGGCTTGCCCTCTGGTACGGCGCTGCCTGCGAGCGGCCAATTTTCGAGTCGTTGAATATATAACAAATTGACTTTAGTATAAGCACTTATGTCAACCATCCGTGTGTCAGGCGCTTTCTACATGTGCGCATGAAGCCCCCCGGCTTCATGCACATATGTAGAAAGCGCCTGACACACGGATTGTTGAAATAAGTGTCACTTATGAGTCTAGTCAGCAATCCAAGACAAAACGCAAAAACAAAAATTTTAAGGGCACGAAATCTACTATCAGTGCCGAGAGAAAAAATAACACAAAACCAGTGTTTCTCTCTCTTTCCTTTGTCCTCCTAGAGATTTTCCAACATATAAACTTGTGGGGTGATATAGCTAGCTACCCAGCTAGCTACTTCCAACATAGAAGGGGGTTTAGTCCTTGTGACACACGACGATATTGGGGGTGAGGAGGTCGGACAGGTGAACGCTCACGCGGTCACGTCCTAGACCCACCTCATAACCAACCCGTTACGGTCTACGCGTTCTTTTTGAAAAAAAAAAACGCCTAGATTTCGCCCTTCACTCCTATAGAAAAAATTTTAAATACACACACACACTATGCCCCATACACATGCGTAGCGACTGCACACATACATCTCTGCTACCACGTATTCTCAAACTTCCGCTAGCCTATTGGAACAGACGATACTTAAGACATAAGTAATGTTATGTAGCTTGTTAGTGCGTCATAGTAAATCTAGTTTGTAATTTTCGAGGAATACTTATATAAGCATCCAACTCTATCAGATAAGTTACTACTTAATTGTACTATCAAAAAAGTAGAAACATGATACTTTGTGGATTTTTTTTGTCTTCTGCTTACAGGTTGGTTGTTTACAATGGTTATTTTCAAGAAAATATGAAGTCATGCAGTTAGATGTGAGAAAGGGATTTTCAACCAGGACTGTGATTAATATAAAAATTGAATAATACATGATGGATTTGATTGTTTTTCAAGAGATTTTGATGCCAGAGTGTTATATATTTGTGAGATCCTGATCCAGCGATTAGAAATATGAAAGAGTATGTCAGTGCTTTAAAGTGAATTTGTTGAGTAAGTGATTTTTGACTTTGGGAACCCCTTTACCGCATGATTGTGAAAAGAGTTTTTAATAGATTGATTGGAAAAAAGTACATAAGACGTGATATAGCATTTAATTAGTGCCACAAAAATATTGAAAATGTAAAAAATGACTAAATTTAAAAAAATATCATACTGAGGAAGTTTTTTTTTTTTTTAATAAGTCATCCACTGATTCTGGAAGTACACAAAAATGGAAGAAAAGGTATTCGTCCATATCAATCAAGAAATGACTGAAATATCTTTTTGGTTATAATTCATCATATATCACTAATTTTTTCTGATAAAAACCTATTTTTGTACCATGAGCTACCTTTAAACAAAAACTCCATTTCTTAAATGACTGAGCGATATCTACATTCGTGAGCAATATCATAATATATTCACTTATATCGTATAGTATTGCCTCTAATTAAACATGCATATATTAGAAATAAGATGTTTGTACTTTCATATTTATTTCTATTCATTCAGGTATATTGTTATTGTTATTGTTATTGCTACTTCAAGACTAAATTCATTTCGAACTCTGCAGAGGTACACGAGGTACCTGTACGCAGGCTTGGTTCCCTATAGTCATGAGAGGCATGCAGACTAGTCTCCCCCACCACTTTTGCAAGAGTGTGGGAGGCAAAGTCTTTTTACATGCATCACGACTGGACCTACAGTTTAAGGTGGAATCCGAACCACCAGAATCGCGGTGGTAAAACAAAGAATAATATATACAACGCATTCATAAATATTTAAGCATAAATATACAGCAGTCGCAATCTGATATCAAAAAACTAATCTTCTTCTTCGCTGTCTTCAGCAATCACAGGTTGTACCTCTTCAATATCGAAAAGCACAATGAATACTACAGCTGGATTGATAATTATTCATGATAAGTATCGAGCGTAACTCAAGAAATATATGACAGATGCTACATGTGAGCAGCAACTAACAGTCCGGTTACCGTTTGCACAATTGCAACAATGTCGTTTGATAGCATTTGGACCAGTGGTTTCTGAACAGTGTTCTACAAGAATGTGGCTATAAATATCGATAATTAATCTTAAAAAATCTTAGATGAAGATTGGGGGATTTTTTTCTACGGCGGCCGTGGTTTGCTTTTCTATTGTTTGGTATCCTTGAGATTGGGAAGTAGTCAAGAGGATTTAGTTATACATGTTTTTGATGTATTTTTTCTCGCAGAACATGATCGTGACATCAGTTTTAGTGCAGCTATCTCGGGTCCAGCGCTATCGGCCAAAAAGCATGAAAAAACTTTTTTTTATTTTTGAAGATGGCGCATCACTCCTAGCGATTTAAAAATGATTCGGACAGGTATAGTGGAAGAATTGTGACCTCTGCACAAAAATCTGGCCCTGCACTCTATAACGGCTAATTTTGAGAGGTTTGAAAATTTATATATTTTTTTAGATTAGTTGCTGTAGCTGTATGACCTTGAAAAAAATCACAGGAACGACAGGTTACACAAAGAATATAATCCCGTCAACTCGGTGTTGATAGCTTTTTTAGATCTCGAGAAAAAAAATAAAATGTAAAAATCCAGTTTTTTCCATATATATTTGCGTGGGATAGGTCTAGGAAGGTCCGGACGGCGGCAAACTTAATCTTTTTTCATGTTTCAGCATGCAGAATGCATTTATAAACTTTATTTTGAAATCCATTTCGGGTGTCATTCCGTTTAGGGTGTCAGTCGTAGGGTACCCTTTCCGTTTCACCCTCTTCGCGCCAAAATCTACGTATATAAACCGCTACGACAGTGACACTCCGCTCACTCATTTTCCGTTTTTCGCTCATACTGTTTCGCGGCTTGACTGATTACTGAAATTATATATAGAAATTCTCTTAAGCTTATTTCAACTGTGATCGCTATATATAGCGATACTACGTAAGTTCAAATATTCTCACGGTTTCGACAGTGTTTCCGACAACATTTCAAATAATTTTATACTAAAGTCAATTTGTTATTGGTAACATTCTAGGCTAAAGAAATTGACTTGCGTAGAAATCTGTTTCTCACCGTTTGTCAAATTGAAATTTTTGTATTTCGCAATCTCAGAATTTGATTATTATTCTACGACTCTGTGTTTCTCACGGTATTTACTATTGGTAAGTTTTGTTAATAATTGTAAATTGTTCGTTGCTTATACTTTTTCGAATTGTAAAAGGATTTTTTCTTCTTTTGTACAATTGGCTTCCTGAAGAGGGACTAGTAAGTAGTCCAAAGCGTTGAACAACTATTAATAAAGTTCGTTGCCGCAAATGGATGAATTGAATTTTCTCATTTTTTCCTGGAGTTGAGGTACGATGAAGCACCCCGTAAGGGCATAGTAGCAAAAAACTGATCACCGAACTCATGATACAATTTCGTACAGCTGTTGACCTTGTATTTTCACCTTTGAAAAAGACTGCCTCTCCTGATCGTAGCACAGTCTACCGCCTCGCTACACTTGAAAATAGTCGTGGGGCAATGTGACTAGAGGACCAGGACGACCAATTTATATGAGAAGATAGTTGATTCAAACGTAAGCAAGTAGCCCAATAACTAATTACTTTGAGTGTTTAAGTCATCTTTGAACATACAACTTCACCTCTCTCTATACGAATCGTCTCATTCATTTTACAGTATATGTAATCATATTGTTAAACCGTAATTTTCTTTAATAAATCTTAATCTATATATAGTTATCGTTTTATTCTATCATCACTCTGATATCCTACAACTTTTCCCCCTTCCTCCCTTATACATTTCGAGAAACGTAAACTGGTAAGCGAGTAGGTAGTAAATGTCGTCAGTCTAAACTTGCATTAGTGAATTTCGTGAAATCAATTGTTAATATGCTAGTACATTGATGAACCAAAGTTTGTTT